>CAUYRT010038148.1:0-48966 GCA_963574885.1 Lepilemur ruficaudatus | reverse complement strand
GGTCAGTATCTCATGGATCCTCACAGCAGCCCTGCGGATGAGGGGGAACAGGCCCATTTTGCAGGTGAGGAGCACAACGTTTAGAGAAACTGAGTGATTTTCCGAGGAACTATATAGCTTTAAAACTGCCAAATGTCGGAGCTGATCCAAATCCGCTGTGTTACACCGCCTGAGTGTGCCTTGTGTCACCTTGTATTAATCTCACGAACGTCTGCTTGCAAATTTTGTCACAGTCAGGCTAAATAACACTGGCCAGTAATATTTCCCGGTGATACTCTGGGGCCGGGGCTTTGTCAGAGATGTCACAGTGCCGTGAGGGCTGTGTAAGCATCTGTGTCCTTCCCGCTGAATTTGGCCTCAAACGCCCGGCTCCGGGTCTGCCGTGTCTGTGTGTGTGCGTCCCAGTAGCAGTGACATATACGTGAGTGTCACAGCGGCGGGCCCATGCTGCTGACTCAGCACCCACGGAGCGACACCCTGGGCTGAGCCGCCCACGCCCTGAGCCACGGGGACAAGCAGAGGGAGTTTCCACAGTTCTGAGTCAGATCAGACGCTGGGGAAGGGCCGCTCGGAAATGAGCCTCGTGGGTGAGTCCACGCCGGAAGAGGAGGCTCAGCTCATGGTCAGGGGTGACAGCCCAGACCCCCCACTGCCAGTATCTCGTGTGACAGCCGCTCTCTGAGAGCTCCACGGCCCCCGGGCTCCACGGCCCAACCGACTCATCAAGAGTGGGCAGCAGCCGCCTGTTTCTGCCCTGGCGGGGCACTGAGCACTCATCCAGGACTCGCGCGTCTCCTGCCTCCCCTCCACGGCACGTGTACCGGCTGAGCAGTGTCCCCCAAATTCATGTCCACCTGGACCCTCAGACTATGAGCTTAATTGGAAATAGGATCTTTGCAGCTATAATTAGTTGAATCAAAGTGAGATCACAGTGCGTAAGGGTGAGCCCTAAATCCAGTACGACTTGGTGTCCTCACTGAGGCACCCAGAGGGAGGTCAGCCTTGAGGGGACAGAGGCGGAGACGGAGCCATGCGTCTCTAAGCCCAGGACTCCGGCCACCACCGGAAGCTGCTGGGGACAGGAGAGGACCCTCCGCTGGAGCCCTCAGAGGCAGCAGGGCCCTGCCGACACCTTGATTTTGGAGTTCAAGTCTCCAGAATTGTAAGAGAACAAATCTCTCTGTTTTAAGCCACGCAGTCGGTGATAATTTGTTAAACAGCCAGAGGACACTCACGTAGTATACAGACAGGCTCCCCCAGAGCACGAGGTCACAGCTACTGACGATGAGCCACACGGGTCCCATTTTCCTTCCCTCTCACCTTGTTACAACTGGCCAGGTAGCTGAGTTAAGGAAGAGGCAAGAGACATAACAACAGTAATAATAACAGCTGATGCCTCCCCGCCCTGTTATATATGGCAGAGCCCGACAGTCTTCACTGCCACGGGGGGAGGATTCGCTTGCGCAGGAGACCAGCCAGTGCTGTCCAGAAACAACTTCTCTCTCCGGATGTCGCCGATGTTCTTGTGAAAACAGGCTTCAGCTCAAAAGGAAAGAGGATGCAGAGGGCACGCCCCTGGGCCTGGAGACGTGCTCAGAGCTGTCTCCAGCCCTGCGAGCCATGCCTGGCACCCTTGCAGCACTACCGAAGAATTTTACAATTTTTGTGATTTCTTACTATATAAAGTAGAAAGTGAAAATCCTCCACAATCTCATGCCTCCTCCCAAATTAACCATTTTTAACAATTTGCAATAAATTCTTCCACATTTTAAAGCATACAGACAGTTTATTTTTTTGAGACAGAGTCTCGCTCTGTTGCCCGGGCTAGAGTGCCGTGGCATCAGCCTAGCTCACAGCAACTTCAAACTCCTGGGCTCAAGTGATCCTCCTGCCTCAGCCTCCCAAGTAGCTGGGACTACAGGCATACGCCACCATGCCCAGCTAATTTTTTTCTATTTTTAGTAGAGATGTGGTCTCACTCTTGCTCAGGCTGGTCTCGAACTCCTGAGCTCAAGCGGTCCTCCAGCCTCGGCCTCCCAGAGTGCTGGGATTACAGGTGTACAACAATGGTATCCTCTTACATTTAGTGTTTTGCAACTTGCTTAGCAACGTTCTCCAACACTTTCCCACATAAGTACGTACAAATTGGCTTATTCTTTCAATAGGCATATACCTTTCATCGGTAGATGTGCTTTAATTTTAACACATGCAATCAAAGCTTTGCTGATAGGAACTTGGGCAGTTTTCAAACTTGGCTCTCCTACACAATGCTGTAATAAATACGCAGTATGCGTATTTTTAGTGCCCTTTTGTAATGATGAACACATTTCGGAAGCTGGCCAACAGGTCTGAACATTTTAAATTCTGTTACACTTTGCCAAGCTGCCTCCTGAAGGCTGCATCACTTTGCATTGTGTCTTGGTCTGGTCAGATTGTGGCAGCAAAATGCCACACTCGGGGCTTCAACAACAGGTGCTTGTTTTCTAACAGCTCTGGGGGCTGGAAGTCTGAGAGCAGGCACCAGCTGGGCTCTGGTGACGGCCTCTTCCGGGCGCTGTCAGATGACCTCATTGGGTTTTCCAAGGCCTTTCCTGGGTGTTTTGTGGGGGACAGATGGAGAGAGAGACCTTCGTCCTCTTCTTATAAGGGCACTAATCCCACCATGAGGGCCCCACCCTGATGACCTCATCTAAGTCTAGTTACCTCCCAAAAGCCCCACCTCCCAATCCCATGGCACGGGGGGGGGGGCAGGCTTCCCCGTGGGAATTTGAGAGTAATGCAGGCACTAAGTCCGTCACACTGAGTCCCAAACAGCTCACAGACAAAGGCTGTCACACACTCAAATCGTTATTTACAATGGTTTTACCGCACCGTTTCAGAAACAGGTTGCTCTCCGAGTGCTGTCTTGAGTGCTTTCTTTCCGATGTTTACCCGTGTGTGTGTGTGTGTGTGTGTGTGCGCGTGTGTGTGTGTGCGTGTTACACATATGTTTGGATCACCTGAATGGCCACTTTAAATTGTCTGCTGACGTGGACCCTCAGCACCTTACTCACGCTGGACTCACCTGAGTAATCGTGAGCAGGTGGCATCTGGCCCAGGTGTATGAGAGAAGCCTCTGCAGCCTCCGTAGACCCGGCCACCGTCACCCTGACACGACGCTTGGGGAATCTGAGCCCGGATCCCGCCCTGCGCTGCAGCAGGAAACCGCCCTCCCCGGGGGTGGACGTGGCCTGCAGATTCTGTCTCTCTTCCTAGGAACCCGCAGCGGTTCGTTAGCAATAAGGGGAGTGGAGAGGGTTAAAAAATGCAGTACAGACTCTCTTATCACAAGCTAATTGTTATTATATCTGTGGGTGGACTCATGTTTTTTTGAGATCACCAAAGTAATGAATTAGAGGTTAAACCGAATTCTTTGTTAAAAAAGAGAAATAATAATAACGGCTATCACTCAAGAGAGGGACCGTTATTCTCAAAACCCAAAGAATCAAATTAGTAAAACATAAAACAAATGTAAACATTAACAAAATTTCGATCTGGCGTTGATGATTTAGTGTTAGCAAAGTATCATCATCCATCACATTGAGCTGTGTTGTTGACTTGAAATGCATTGGCTTTGCGGTTTTAATTTCACTGGTAAGTGTCTGTGGTGTTTAGTTACGCGAGAGCTATCAACACAACACGTGTATGCACACGCCAGCGTTGCTACGCATACAAGTAACAGGGAGATAGAAATATTTGAACAAAACCTTGGACGTCCACGGGGCGTTTCCTTTAAAGAGGGTCCATATATACAAGCTTGGGAAGTGCTGGTTTCAGGGAGACCGAGCTGAACGTTGCACGTTTCAGGCTGGTCTGGCGTGGAGAGGTAGGAAGTGTCTGCGCTGGCAGGAGACTCCCAGTGGCGTGGCCTGCAGCTGCGGACAACTTGGCTCATGCACAGGACGAAGCCCAAGTGCGGCTGGCAGCGAGTGGAGGGTCCAGTCCTCAGCCAAGGGGCTAACAAGAGCTACGCAGGGGATTGTGGGTTCCTGGAATCATCCTGCCAGAGCACTGAAGTCCTGTGAAGGGAAACCAAGGCAGGTGGCAGAACACAGTATTGGAGGCCTGACTGCCCTCTGGGAGACTAGTACCGGGCCCGAGAACTTTCTGCCTTGGTCCTGAGGGCTCAGTCCTGGGGATGCTGCGGGAACCACTGGGGATCTGTCCTGGAGGGCTGGGAAGACAGTCAGCAACTGGATGGTCACTTGGCCATTCTGCTGCCCTGGACGTGTGTACTGTTTTGCGTTTGTTATGTCTATGAATAGCACATTATCTCTTAAAATTTCCCAGGCCTAGAAAGATCTTAGGGAGCAGAAGGTTGGGCTCCTAATTAAATGCTTGTCCTAGCACTTAAGCAGATTCAAGTATCTTTTTAAGGAATCTTTTGGCCTTTCCCACAGGCAAGCTGCCCATGGCACAGGGGGGACGGAGGGGTGGCCTATGTCCGCGTGAGGCCTTCAGTTCTCTGCGTCCCTATCTGAACGCTGGTGGCTGTTTTCTCATCTGTTAACTGGAGCGTTTTGTTCTCTTTTCGATCAGCAACAAGAAATAGGGAATTGGCAATTCTTGGGCTAAATGGACTGATTTCTAGTTCCTTCTAAAATTATGTCTGAAACATCTGTTACTGAATAGACATTGACTAAAAGTCTTGCTGCCCATTTTTATGGCCCAAGTTTCATCCTGTTTCAAGTTAGAAATCATTAGAAAGCAGCAAAGTTTTAACTCCTACCCCCAAAAGAAATGACTGCGCTAGGTAATAGATTCACGCCCTGGGCTTCCATCCAGAGCCCACATAAGAACATTTCCCCCACCCCCGGCCAAATCACACATAAATGCGAGGCCTTGAATAAAAGTCTGTGTGATATGTTCCTTCTGAATTGCTGACAATCCCAGAGTGAGGTGCACACACCCCGGGCAGTGGTGGAGAAGCAGCTGTCCTCACACGTTGCTGGCGGAGTGGAGGGAAAGTGGCAATTCCCACCCAAACTGCAAATGTGTGTATGCCTTGGGACCCAGTAATCCCACTTCCGGACACGTGCAAAATAACGATATCATGCACAAGATTATTTATTGTAGCATTTTTAATAACGGTGAAAGATTGGCAAGAAGCCAACTGTCCTTAACGGAGGAGAGGCTAAACAGTTCACAAAGCTCCCTAGGATGAAATGCTATTTACCTGTGAAAAGAAGAAGGGGGCTCTCCAGTTATGATGGGTAGAATCACAGCCCCCGAAATGTGCGTGTTCTGATCTCTGGCGCTTGTGGACACGTGGTCTTACCTGCAGCTCGGGTCCTGCAGAGGTGATGACGTGAGGGACCTTGAGGAGGGAGGTGACCTGGGCTATGCAGGTGGGCCCAGTAGTTACAGGGGCCCTTGATGATGAAGAGGAAGGCAGAGGAGGGGGAGGGGGAGAAAGGATGGAAGCAGGGGTCTGAGTCACGACACTGCTGCCAGGAGGAGCAGGGAGGGACAGAGCAGCCCTGGGAAGCCGGGAAAGGCAGGAAACATCCTCCCCTCGCCCCTCAGGACAACACCTCAGTTCCAGCCCAGTAAACCCATTTTGGGCTTCTGAACAAAAGATGTATGTATCTCTTGACTTTTGAACCCCAAGAAAATAAACTTGTGTTGTTTTAAGCCACGAAGTTTCTGGTAATTCATGACAACAGCAACGGGACAGTAAGACAGTTAAGGAATGAGACAAGATCTTGTTCAGTCAAGAAAAGAATGGAAGGATGGAAAGATGAGACTGTGAAAGACAGAAGGAAGGGAGGGGGAAAGGCAGGGAGGAAGAGGAGGGAGGCGGGAGGCGGTGTCGCTGGCCCCACCGAGGGTGAGGCTCACAGACCGGATCATTTACAGTAGCCCTCCCCGGCCGCGGTCTTGCTTTCCAAGGTTTTAGTTACCGGCGGTCAACTGAGGTCCAAAAATATTAAATGGAAAATTCCAGAAATAAACAATTCATCAGTTTTAATTACACGCCACCTTTCTGAGCAGTGTGATGAGATCTCGCACTATGCATCTTCGTCCCACCTGGGACAAAGGAATCCTGGCCCCTCGCTTTGCCTGGCGTGTCGGGCTGCACACGCTGCCACTGGAAGTCACTCGGTAGCCGGCTGGGTGATCGGATCAACTGTGACAGCGTCACAGGGCTCGTGCTCAAGGAACCCTCATTTGACTTAATAATGGCCCAAAGCTCAAAGGCGTGAGGCTGGCATGTTGTCATAATCGTTCTATTTCATTGTTAGTTATTGTTAATCTCTCTCTGTACCTAATTTGTAAATTAAACTTTATTGTAGGTGTGTCCATACAGGAAAAACATAGGATATGCGGGGTTGGGTGCTATCCGAGGTTTCAGGCATCCTCTGGGGGCCTTGGAACGTGTCCCCGCGGAGGAGGGGGGACTATCATACAGACTGCATGGCTTTGGGAGGGTCCCTTAACCTCTCTGTTCCCGAGCCTCACCTGTAAACCCAAATCAATACTTTATTCCCTGCAGAGCTGCCATGGAGGTTAAATTAGTTAATACGTGGATGTGCTTAGCACATGAAAGGCAGTGTCATAACAGTATGCTAACTTTTGTGTAAAAAGAGAGCGGGGGAATAAGAATGTCTACTTATTTTATTAGCTTGTATTTGCTTAAAGTAACTCTCGAAGAATACCTGAGAAACTAACGAAAAGGTTATCTGGGGAGGGGGGCGGTGGGAAGGGGCGGAGGGGGGAGTTGGACGCGGTTACAGGGTGCGTACGTGCCGTGTAGTGGATGGAGGCTGCAGGAGCTTGTTACCGCACGTGTGTGTGTATCTGCAACCGTATTTAAGCCGTGGGAACATGTCATTATCCAAGACACACATGTGCACACACATAGCCCTTTAATGCCTTTCAGAGTTTCCCAGCAGGAGGAAGGACGCCCCAGAAGAACTTGCAGGTGTCCTCCTGCGGGGGAGGGGAGCCCCCCACCTGGCCTGACTCCCTGGGTCCTGGGAAGCGCCAGCTCAACGCCATTTCCACCGGCAGGAACAAGCTCTCTGCAGGCTCGCTTCCGTTCTCACTTCGTAACTTTGATACGATTTTCCCGATTTATGTTGCCTGACTCAAATCCTTTTAGGGCAGGTGACCGGCATTCTATTTTAAATAAGTAAGTGTGCAGACGCTAACAATTGCTCTCATGTCTTGAGCTCCTGTGAAAAGCCAGACTGTGTGAGATGCTTTGCACACGTCCTCTATAACTGCTGTGATGACCCTAAATTTGAGATTCTGATCCCCCCTCAGCAGAGGAGGAAACCGAGGCATGGCCAGGAGCAGTTGCTGCCCGGAGCTGCACAGCTGGTGAGCAGAGAGCTGGGGCTCAGACCCTGCGACTACGCCAGGCCCACTGGATGGTCCAGGATCATGTCCCTGTGCTAAGGTCCGTTGTTTAGCAATCTCTGTTCCACCTGAGACCTGAATCCCCCTTAGCCACGCAATGTAGCATGCTCACAGTCACAGGGGTTGGGGCGTGGGCATCTTTGCGGGATCTTTACTCTGCCCGCCCCAGGAAACAGACGGCATCGAGAACATTGCCAGTGGCCTGGGATGAGCCAGGCTCTTCCTCACTTGGGCCCCCTCCCCAGGTCCCTCTGCCAGGAAGGCCTCTCTGCTGCTCCTTCTCCTATTTCAGGTCTCAGCCCCTCCCCACTGCCCATCTGGGGGCCTTTGCTGTAGCTGTAGCTCCCAACCCTGTGCCTTGTTCATCGTCCTCTCTCCCTGGGCCACACACTCTCTCCAGGAGGCATCGACTTCAACGGGTCCAGCACTGAACAGGCCGTCTGCTCCGGAAAATTAACAGCACATTCTGACTTTCCCAGACAGAATCGGCGACCTGGGTTCGAGTCTACTGGGCCGTCTCAGCACGCACGCGTCTGACCCCAGGGGCCGGGCAGTTTTCTATCCCCTACTCCCCACCCATCTTGCCAGACGGTGTCTGCCTCGGCGTGGGCTCCGTCCGTCCGTCCCTCGCTGGTTTACCTTTCTGCGTGTCTTCAGGGTTAGGTTCACCAACACAGAGGCTAAGACTGACCCGGTCTCGGTCCGAGTGTCCAGCACGGCACCTGGACACAGGAGGGCCTGCGGGTGTGCTTGCAGACAGGCATGAATGGACAGCAGGCGTGGGCTGACTTACGGTAAGTGACAGAGAGGGGCAAAGGGGACTTCCATTCCGTGATCTTCTGGAAGAGCTCGACATCGCCTAGAGCAACCAGGGCCAGGAGTTGGAACATTTGCACCTGAACACCTGCACCCTCCTGCCGTGAGATCAGCATTTTGCTGGGCCTCCAGCGCCCTGGCTTCCTGTTCCACGGAGCGCCGCAGGGGCTGGGGGCGGCAGAGCCAGGCCCGAGCTGGGTTGCCCGGGCTTGTTCCCAGCCTAAGGAGCAGCTTCCCACACTGCACTCCAGGATCCGACCCACATCAAAGCCCCGTCAGGCCCTGCGGCTAAAGCTGCTGGAGGCGCGCACGCATTCCCGTGGGTCTTGGCAGCACGGCTTCCCGGCAGGAAAGGAATCCGGGAGGCGCTGTCTCTCTGACGAAGACACGTTCTGAACCCAGCTGCACAGACGACATCCACGAGGCTGAGGCGCGGCCCGGCTGCGTGGCCCCAGGGTTGCCAGGGCTGGGGACACCGTCAGGTCAGTGGTGGGCTCACTGCAGTGGGGCTGTGTGGCCACTGTGCCCCCTGCCATCGGTTCTGACTGATGCTGTCCTTCCTTCCCACCTGCCAGGGTCGGGGGCAGATCCTCTGTCCCCCAAGTGCCCCGTCCCTAGAGAGCTCAGCCTTCAATCTTTGCTGTGCTCCTGCTCAGCGCCCCCCGCCCTCCACCCAGCAACTACAGGAGGGCAGGGTTCGGGCTGCTGAATATCAAGGCATGTAGGAGGGACCAGTTTTGCTAAAAAAAAATAAGAAAATGCCTCTTTTATTGTTGCAATGCCCAAAACAAGAGCAGAGAGTGGTTTGTGTCACCTTCCCAAATACCCAAGAAGACTGAGCGTGTGTTTGCAAAGGGATGAGTGGTGGGCCTCGGGGTCCTACCGCCCGCCCCTCTACTCCCTGGGCAGGGGTTGCTGCCTTGTGTCCAGCACCTTCTGTTTCTGGGCCTGCGTAGCCTGGAGGCGCCTGCAGGTCTGGGTCACTGCTTTCTCACACGCTGAAGGTGTGGATACACCAGTCTTGGCAAGGGATAGAGCTCCCTCCTCTGGAAGCTGTGGCGCTGAACCCAGGTGTCTCTCCTGTTCTGAGGCTCAGCCAGTTTCCGGCAAACAGGAATCGCAGAGAGACTCTTCCCTTCCCTTTGAGGAGAGCAGCCACTCTGCATCTTCCCGGGGGGCTGGGCCACGCTTAACACACACGTGACGGAGCTGCAGCTGCCAGGTGTAGCCCATGGTCCATTGTGAGGGGCTGACACTTGTCCAAACTGAAGAAGGAGGGGCCGTGCTGAAGGGCTTCTGTCCCGCGCCTGTGCACCCCCTGCCTCGCGCTGAGACCCCCCCAGCCCCTTCTGCACAGGACCGAGTCCTGCCTCCGCTGGCCGATGCACACTTACCTGCGGCCCACAGCTTCGTGTAGGGGCTGGGCCGTCGCCGAGCAGCAGAGCTTGTGCAATCAGGCGAGCATTTTATTGCCTTTCCCCTTCTCTTATAAAAATTAGAAGCAATTGAAAAATTAAGGTAATAGAAAGTACAACGCAATAAAACACAATGTCTTGTAATTTTAACCCACTTAAGGCAAAAGTGGAAACCCCCAGGCAGGAAGAAGCTGCCTCGAGAGGTCGCCCCTCGGGCTTCGGCACCAACAGCTGAGTGTTGCTCAGAAAGAAAAGCCCAGAATTGAAGAACAGAATTAAGATGCTGCATCTAAAAGGTGAGTAAGAATTAGGAATTTCATCACTTTTTTTAAAACTCCCTGGACCTGGCGTGTGTGTTCCAAGGTCTGTGCCTGTTTGCTCAGGAGTACGTTCCGTGAGGGAGCTGGGGACAGTCCCCTTGCCCCGCGGCCAGGGAGCCGCACAGAGGAACATTCCCCGGAGAGCAGGAGAGACGTGACCCTGTAGGCATGCGTTTGCAATACTGATTAATAAAGGGTAAATCTAAGTGAAAAGACAGGCCTCAGAGACGTTTCCGGATGTCTCAGCAGAAACCGTCCTGGCAGAGTTGATGGGAGCAGTTTCTCTGCCCGCAGGGCAGCTCCGATGGCATGGAATCCGCTGAGACCTTGCTCCCGAAAAGGCTCACAGGCAGTGTTTGTCACTGTGTAGTTCAGAATTGATGGCACGTGCCTTAACGCCCTCCCGAATGCCCCACTCCTTTCTGCTTTTGCCTCTAACTTCCCAGTGACCCCTCCTCTGTTCCAGGCTGTTAACGTCCTTCCAGGAACAGTTCTCGAGGCATTCCTGCTATTGTGACCACAGCTCTATTTTGAAATGGGGAATCAGTCGTCAGTAGAAAACGACTGCGTTTAAGTCACCTTAGAGTCGCTCTGATTACACCACCACCACCAAAAATGTAGCAACAAGACTCCCCGAACACCACCTGAACCATCTCCATACGCCACTGTGCGGGTCTGGTCCTCATACCACTGGGGGACCGGCCAGTACCCCCTCTCTCGAGGGCCCGGCCCCCTGGGCGGGCAGGTGCACACACACCGCCCCCTGCTGGCCAGAGAGCATCATGTCCCCCATTTCTGCTCTGTCGTGTAACAGCTGGTGTTGGCCGGAGGGGCCGTGCACCTAAGTCTTTAACAGCTAAAGAAAATGTTCTTTACGCCATAAAAAAGGCTGAATTGTGACCACAAAGGGCTCTTCAACTAATTCCCAGGCGTTCTGGGGAGCCAGTGAGGCTGCACAGGCCATAGGCAGAACTCGTCCCCGTGAGACCCCAGGCGAGCTGTCTTCTATCCCCAGGCACCTGTGGGCCACTCACCACATGCTCTGTGCTGCGCTCGGCAGGACAGGGTCCTGGAAAGCCCGGATCCAACCCTCGTCCTTCAAACGGCTCGATGGCCTCCCCCAGCAGGTGTGGCACCAGGCTGCGTCCACCAACTGGGGGAGACCGGGAGATTCACGGGCAGCACACACGCTTGTCCCCCCAGCGTGGTCAACCCGCAGATTTTGTGGGCCGTGGATGCCGTCCTCCCCTCGTCATAGCAGCCCCCGCTCAATGCACTCGCTCTGCCCCGTGCCACGTCTGTGCCGTGTGCTATGTCTGGGTGAAGAGAGAAGAAAGGGGCATTTGTTTCTCCCTCCCCTCACCCTCTGGCTGTCACAACCTGGGACACACTGACGAACCGTCTCTCCTGGGGGGTCCATTCTAGACCCGGTACCCACAGATAAGCATCCAGATGGAAGCTTCTTTGGAAACATACACCTTGACTCTTCCGGCCTGGGTGAGGTGGACTCTTTCTTCCGTGGGAGCCAAGGTGAGACCCTTCCTTCCACCTCCATGCCAAGTGTGTCAGGAAAGCTGAGGGCAGGATACAGCGCTGTCCCATGAGCATATGACAGGAGCCACGGATGGAATGTGGCACCTTCTAACAGTCACATTAAAAAAAACAAAAGAAACAGGTAAAATTAATCTGAAAATGTATTTTATCTAACCCATTATATCCAAAATATTATCATTTCAACATGTAACCATATCAAAAGTTACTAGTGCGACACCTTGCCGTCTTGGTTTGGCACTAGGCCTTTGGAGGCCAGCGTGCATTCCACACTGGTGACGCATCTCCATCACACCAGCCATGTCTCACATGCTCGGGGGCCACCCAGGGCTGGTGGCCCTGGATCTGCTGGGCCCTGTGCCTGGCTGGGCCACGTTCTCTCTTCCTGACCTGGAAGACAGCCTCTCTGCCAGCGTATAACTGGTATGGAGAAAGAGTTCTGGACAGAAAAAGCCATGGGATTCACAATCACGTGCTTCTCTCCAAATCCACGTTCTATGGCATCTCACAAAGCTCAGCTTTGCGCTGAAGAAAGAAATATGTGACTTGAACCCAGATCTTCCAGATAGTCCAGTGTCCCCTTCTTTCCCAGTGGGGCACAGTGCGGACCAGCATCAGAGGCCAGAGCTCTAGAACCCACCTCCTGGCTTTGGGCAACTCACTGCTGGCTGGTTTCAACTTCTAGAAACCGAGCACGTTGGACTAGCTCAGCACTCCCCAAAGGGTGCTCTGCGGCCCTCTCTCCTCCTTTGCTATACTGACCAAGTGGTGTACTAAATGAAAGATCTTATTGACAAAAAACTCTGTCGTAAAAACTCTGGCCTTACATTTTTTGGTTACTGGAGGACATCTGAGATCCCGTGACATGCTGGTATCAATTTCCCTGTGACAGACAGCTGTAGAGTGAAACAAGGTGCCCCAGCCTTACTGGACCTGGAACCTGTTCTCTCGGAGCACCTCTTCCCATCTGGAGGGACGTCGGGTGTCCCAGAACACAGGACGAGGCGTACTGGACCCAAAGTTCTCCAAGACACGCTGCTCCTCTGATACACTAGGGTTCCAGGGCTTTCTAAATTGGGGTGGGGCGACTTCGACCTAGCGTCAGGGAGAATGCCCAGGTGTACCAGGTTCCCTGCCATAGCAAATCGCCACCAACGCGGTGCCTTAAAACAGTAGACATGCATTTTCCCATCATTCTGGAGGCCGAGTTCTAGAATGAGGATGTTGGCAGGGCTGGTGCCTTCTCAAGGCTCAGAGGGAGAACGTCCCTTGCCTCCCTCCCGGTTTCTAGCGGTTGCCGGCCGTCCTTGGCGTTCTCGGTCTATAGATACATCGTTCCCACCTCTGTCTCCCTGCGTCCTGCCCGCTCGCAAGAACACCCATCTTTGGATTTAAGGCCCGGCTGGATAATCCAGGATTATCTCATCTCAAGATCGTTAACCAATTACATCCGCACAGACCCTGTTTCTAAATAAGGTCACGTTCTGAGGTTCTGGGTGGACACAAGTTCTTTAGAGGGGACCCTATTCAATCCACGTACCGTGAATCCCTGTACTTGAGAAAAGGCAAGAAAGGACAGGCAGAGCTGCCTCACGTTTTGGTCAATCTTGCTGTTTGCAAACAGGGTCTCTTGCATAGCCTTATCCCAGCCTGTTTTCTCGTGCCTGGGAAGGACAAAGGTGCCTGCCAAGGCCCCTCCTCAACCCCACCTGACTGAGCAGCTGGGAGGAGACCCGGGTGCTCCAGCAGGGCCAGGTTGGCAGCAGGTCTGCAGAACTGATGGGCACACAGGGTCCACCCACGCTGTCTTCTTTTGCTGACGTCACCAGTTGCACAGGATGTTGGTGGCAAGTGCCACCAACACCTCCTCTCTGCTCTGCCCGAGGAGGGCTTCCTCCCAGGGACAAAAAGGCTGCAGTAATTACGAGCATCATGTCTTCATACTGTCACAAAGTACCACAAACTGGGTGGCTTAAACAGCAGAGGTTTATGGTCCCACAGCTCTAGAGGCTGGAAGATTAAGATGTCATCAAGGTTGGTTCCTTCCGGAGGCTCCAAGGGGGAATCTGGTCCAGGCCCCTCCCCGCTCTGGGGGCTGCTGGCCACCCGTGGTGTTCCTTGGCTTGTAGATTCGCCACCCCCGTCTCTGCGATGGCCTTCACGTGGTGGTCTTCCCCACGTGTGCAGGGCTGTCTCTGTCTAAGCTCCCCCTTTGCTGGGAGGTCAGTTATCTTGGACGAGGGGCCCACGCTGTTTCAGTGTGACCTCATCTTCACCCGCTATGTCTGGAGTGACCCTACTCCAGGTCAAGTCACATTCCGAAGTCACGGGGACTAGGACTTCGACAACTAGAAATGTGGGGACTTAGTTCAGCCTGTAACTACATGTGCGAATGTGTCCCCTACATGCACACACACTGTTAGAGAAGATAATAAGGGAAGGAAAAATGCCTCGTCTGAGCCAATAGTTTCTACAGCTTTGAAGGCAAGTGGGGATCAACCACAGCAAGACTCTCTGCTTAGGGGGTGTCTGCTGGAGAGGAGGGTGCTGAGCGGGGCCTGGAGAGAGAAGCTGGCAGCTGCCGGGATTTTAGAGACACAGGGACCATGTCCCAGTATCCCCTGGAGGGTGGGCAGAGCACGGATCTCCTGGTAAGCGGGGACTTTGCTAGCGCAGGGGCTACAGCAAGTAGCTTAGAGCCGTGGGACAGTTGACAGGGCTGCAGCGGCGGGGTGTTCCCAGACTGTCATGGGCCCCCTCCCCTGATTGCATGGAAGACCCGCACTGTGTCCTGACCCCCACGGCCCCTGCCCGGCCCCCTCCCGCTCTCTTGCCTGCACCTGTGCCTGGCCCGCCAGCCACCTTCCTCCCCGCGGGGCCCTTCTCAGTCTGTCGTTTGCAGCCTCCTTCCCCCGGCCTCTGTTTCAGAAGCTGCGCATAGGTGTTTATGTTCTTGTCCTCCGACTCCAGCACTGCCTGCTGCATGAAGACTGAGATCGTGGGGCGCACCCACCCAGGGGGTGAGAGAGCGAGAGCGGGTGCAAGATCAAACCCCTCGCCCTGGCTGAGTCCCTCCTCCCGTGCTAACCAGGAGCTCGGATGTGCGTGACCACGGTCCTCGCCTGCGGGGAGCCTGTCGTCCTGCTGCGGTGGACACAGAAGCAGGAATGATAATTAACCCAACAGCATGGGAGATGCTGGTAGGAGGGGCACCTTCCTCAACATGGGCTTCCCTGAAGGCTTCCTGGAGGAGGCAATGTAGACACAGAGTAGAGTGGGTGGCGAGGACTGCAGCTGGCCCCTTTGGCTGGACGGGCTTCCCCTGGGAGAGCAGGAGGAGGCAGCGGAGGGGAGGGATTGTGGCTGGTGGGCTGGGGAGTCTTGGGCTGGACGTGTTGCTTTGCTCCGGGGGCCACAGTCAGGGTCCCGCAGGGGTGAGTGGGCAGGTGAGCAAAGGCTTGAGGTCAGGAGGGGAGGCCTGGCTTGGTGGGGGCCACGGGATGGGGTGGCCCCAGAGACCAGGAGGAGAAGCCCCTCCCCCCATTCCCCCCTCTGTCCCCCACCCAGGGCCTTCTCCACGGCGTCCCCGAGCCCTGGTCGAGTGGGTGCATCTTCCCCTCCCGATCGGCTTCTCCCTCTTTCACCTTCATTTGTTCCTTACACCTCTGCCCTCTTGCCTCAAGTTCAAGGTCACTGGCTGGGTCACCAGTTTCCCCGTTATGCCTTTCTTTTTCAGGAATTCAAGGCACTTACGTGAATGTGAGTGTCATATGCAGACTGCAGACGGCCACCCCAAGGGGCAGCTCTCCAGCACAGTCCACGGAAGGGACCCACCTCGACACCTGGCCTCACAAGGACGGGGGACCGGCGCCTGCAGAGAGACCACAGAGACGGGCGTTGGTGCCCCGGGGCGGCTGCAGGAGCGGGTGCCACGGACTGGGGCCTCCAGCAGCAGGGGTCTATGCTCTCGCAGTCTGCAGCCCAAGTGCCAGAGCTGAAGGCTCCGGGGAAAGGCCTCCTTGCCCCTCCTGGCTGCCGGTGCCGGTGTTCCGCAGGGTCCCCTGGCTGGCGGCTGCGCCACTCCGCTCTCTGCCTCCATCCTCCCTGGGCCTCGCCCTGTGCCCCTGTGCCTGTGCCTCTCTTCAGCCATTGGATTTAGGGCCGCCCTACTCTTGCCTTGATTCCATCTGCAAAGACCCTATTTCCCAATGAAGTCCCCTCCACAGGCCCCGAGGGTTAGGGCTCGGACGTGTCTCTCTGGGGGACACATCCCAGCCACACGGTGGGGGAGCGGCGGTGAGACAGGCGCCGTGTCAGGCTCCCCCGCAGCGTGTCTGCAGCCACTTGCCAAAACAAGACAGGTTCCCCAGGGAAAGGCGAGTGATGAGAACCCAGCCGGCCCTCCAGGGAAGAGTTGTGCAACCTCAGGAATGCAGAGCCCCGAACTTCCTTAACTTGAGACAGTGAGAAACCCCAAATCCACAGCATCCCGAGAACAATGCCCGGAGCTACTGGTGTCTTCTCCCTGCATATCTCGTGTCAGGCTTTACCACGATTGGGATCCCAGCCAGCCAGCTTTTAACCCCTGCCAGCACCGCGTGCGCCCGGGGCCTCCAGTCCTTCGGGCTCCACCCCGAAGCCACAGGGCTCCTTGTGCAAGAGCAGCCTCCC
Source organism: Lepilemur ruficaudatus (assembly GCA_963574885.1). Lineage (NCBI taxonomy): Eukaryota > Metazoa > Chordata > Mammalia > Primates > Lepilemuridae > Lepilemur > Lepilemur ruficaudatus. The sequence goes on along the minus strand of CAUYRT010038148.1, from coordinate 32,789 downwards.
TGGGGATGCGGGTCCCTTTCTGCCCGGGGCCGGCCCTCACCCTCGGGACAGGGGCTTGGGACAAGGGTCCTGCGCACAGCTCCGTCCCCACCCCACTGCCTGCCTGGGGCCTGGCACGCCCTGGGTGGCAGCCCGAGCCTGCCTGCAGCCTGGACAGGCAGTGCCACGCTGGGAATGGGACTGATTGAGGGACCGAGGTTCTCAGTCCTGGCTTGTCCCTGCCCTTTGGGGGTCTGGTGAGTCACTGTCGCTGCTGGAGACTGCACCGCCAGCTTCAGGGTCGGCCTTGGTCTAGGTTCTTATCCAGCTCTAAGAACCACAGCAGCTCAGTTTCCTCATCTGTAAAATGGGACGATGAGCACCCCCTCCACGTAGGGTAGTGGGGGTTAAAGAAAAACACGCCAGGCTGCTCCCAACAGATGGTGGCTACAACCTTTATTATTCTTGGCCTCACTGGTCTCATTTGCAAATGGAGTGAAGTAACCTCTGGGATCCCTTCCAGGTCTTGTCTCTACCTGTCCCTCCCTGGGCGATCGTGGGGCCTGCCCGCTCCGAACTAACAGGCACAGTTTGTCTTTGCTCACAGGGGAAGCCCCCAGGCCAGATGCTGCTGTGAGGACCACCCTGTTCCTCTACAAGCCCGTTGCCCAGGGCCGTCCTCATGGGCTGGGGCCTGGCGGTCACACGGGACCCTAAGTTGGGCTCAGAGCTCGACCGCCGGTGTTTGGAAAGTCTAACTGCCGTTTGAACAGGGGGTCTGTGTGTTCATGTGGCATGGGAACTCCCAAACCGTGTGGCCGGTGCTGTCCTGGTCTTAGGGGCTCTAAAGCTTGCCTAGCGCTCAGCAGTCAGGGCCGTGGCGGATGGGAGGAGGAGAGACAGGACGGGGCACCCAAGCTGCCCGCGAGGGGACTTAGGAGTGGAGAGCAAGAGGCGGGAGCGGGGACGGAAGGGCTCGACTAGACCCTCTGTGGCTCACCGACGCGATGACTGGTTCTCATGCTCACGCGTGAGCTGTGCCTCCCTCAAACCTTGCTGGAGTCGGCACATGACCCCTCAGACAAGAAGAGGAAGAGCAGAAAAGAAAAGGAAAGAAAAAGCCTCAAACGGTGCAAGCTCCAAGCCTGGCTGTTGTTCCGGTGTTTGCACGTGGGGTGGGGGTGTGAAATTAGGAGTGTAAACCGCATCGCGGGGAGGCCTGGCTGCGGGGCGGGCGGGGTGCTTGGAGGGGGGTGGGCGGGAGCAGGACCCGAGGGTGCTGCTGCGTGGCGAGCCCTTCCCGTTGGGGTCGTAGCCAGGGCCTCTTGGCTGGGCCCGTAAAGGACAGTGCCCAGTGGACTGCGCGAAGGTTGCACTGCAGGGCTGGCCTCACGAGCCCCCCAGAACCTCCTCTCGCTTCCCCGCAGAAGGCTGGCCATGCCCCCCGGGGGCCACCCGCCATAGTTTGGGTCCCAAGTTCCCTGTCTCTTAAGCGCCACCGCCCATGCATCCTCCGCGATGCTCCCAAAGGGAAGGCCCGTCCCTCCCCGCGTAAACCCCACTGGCCCCGGCCCCTGCGATGACGTCCTCTGCTTCTACCCTTGGGTCCCAGGCTCTGCGGATGTCCCCACCCGCGGCCCCAGCCTGCAGGGCTCCAGAGCCCAGACTCGCCCCGGTCAGGGCCACCTGCTGCGGGTGCCGTGGCCACATCACCACTGTGGGTTCTGGCTTGATTGGCTCTGGTTCCTGATACAAAACATTCATGCTGAAGTTTCTTGGAGCTTCAAAGAAAAGACAAAAGCTTAAACCCCTCTGTCATCTCGCCGCTCAGAGAAATCCCGTAACAGGCCGTGTCTTTTCCGTGCCTCCCGTGGGTGGGCACAAGATGGAGCACGCAGAGACGGCGCACGTGGGCTGGGGTCCTGCATCCTTCACTTGCTGGTGCTGCGGGAGTGACCCCGACGGCCGCCATCCCATAGTCCTGCTGCGGGGTTTGCAGGCTCCGCCCAAGGGGCCCAGGGCCGGGCCGGGGAGGGGCTGGCACTCCAGTCCCCCGGCCCACTGCAAACGCCACAGCTTTGAGCTATTGGTTTGGGGGCTGTCAGGTGATATTTTAAATTGTTGAATTTAGCTTTTCAGTGCCGCGATATTGTTTTAATGTCTCCGCGACATGCACTGTGCGCAAGGGAGCCGTACCACAGTATGAACGGATACGTTCTTGAGCGGCTCCCTCATGGGGGCGCGTTTGCACGATTTGCCGCCCTCCCCGTCTGTACCTCTCCCTAGATAGGCAGCTCCCGGAGGGGGCCACCCAGCTGCCGTGCTCCACGCTGGGCGCAGGGCTCAAGGTGTGCCCTGGCGAGGGGCTGGGATACGGCCCTGGACCTGAAGCGGAGCTGTCACAGGCCAGGACGAGGGACTTTGAGGCTCTCCTGGGGCCATTTTCAGATCACAAATAGAACAAAAAAGGAGAGAGGAAGTAAGGCAAGAAGAAAGCGGGGGAAAGGAAAATAAAAGGAGAAGAGAAACGTCTCTGAATCTGCAGGCAGAGGTGAAAGCGATGGAGGGGGAGGGGACAGGAGCGACAGAGGTTCCAGAGGGAAAAGGAGCCGAAAGGCACATCCCGTCACCCGGCACGCCCACCGGCTCGGCTTTGTCCTGAGATGTAGCAGCTCCTCCGAACTCATTATCATCTCTGTTTCCTGTGGGAGGGAAGGGAGGCACAGAGAGGTTAAGTGACTCGCCCAAGGTTACACAGCCCTCGGCGACAGAGCTGGGACTTGTACCCAGGGAGTCGTCATCTTGGTCCCTAAGTTACAAATGGGGTGGGGGGCGGGACGTTTGCTGAGTGCTTCACCCTCCGGGGAGGGACAGGAGAGCCGAAAGAGCCGGGGCAGCCTGGGGCTGGCATGGGAGAAACCCCACCACGAGTGACCGCACCAGACACCTCAGTGTCGATTTTGTGGGACCAAGCTCCCCTTTTTATGTCAAAGTGAGCATGGGCAGTTCAGGTGACAAGAACAACCTTATTCCACTGCCTTTGGTGATAAAGCAGGTGTCTCCGAAGACATTTAGAACTCGGAGGAGACAACGTAGGGCCAAGTGCTCGGGATGGGGCTGGATTTTCTCTGCGTCAGCTGGGCTCCGTGCAGCAGAAGGCGTGCAAGGTACTGGCTGTCACTGGTCGTTGTTCTTTAGCTGCAAGCACTCTGCTGGGGATGTTCAGGGGCTTTCCCAAGAGAAACCATGGAAAGAGCCTTCAAATATTCAGCCACCTCGGCAACTCTGGGCAGTCTCTCGAGGGTTTGACTAGCGTCAGATCAGCAGAACGAGATGCCAAACTCGTGACCCTGCGGCCAGAGCACGGTCCCCTGTGTGCTCGCTTAGCTGCCTGCAGGGAGAGTTTGTGGACCACACCACATTCAATGCTCGGCTCGCCCAGCCCTGCCCAAGGTCCTGCCCTCTGCCCCCGAGCCAGCTCCCACATGTACTGTCTTCTCATATGGGACAGGGGGTTAACAGGACCGCCGGTAGATCCCAAGTCAGACTGGGCCTTTGCACACACTAGATGTTCTCAAATTGGGTGTGTGGTGGCATTTTTGTGGCTGTGCGTCTTACTTAACCAGGGCGGGATTCATACTAACTAACTGTGGCACGGCACTGTGCACAGACCGTGAGCCAGGACTGTGGGGAGGTTGCTGGATGGCGGGGAGGTCCCATGGGGATCATTCAGAGGGTCTCGGGGAAGCAGCTCTTTACAAACCAGACCAGTTGTATTTCAGGACCGAGCAGCACAGCCCTGCCAGGGTCCAGCTGAGCATGGTCTCTATCCTTTGTTTTTGCCCCCAGGTCGTTGGGCACTGGGCAGGCACTGGGCCTCAGCATCCTTTGTGGCCCAGGTCACCCCTTCTGTGACCTGGTGGAGGTCACTGCTTCTGAAGAGTAGAGCCAGCCCCTGTTCCATCTGTGGGTCCCCATAGGTGCCGTGCACATGGTGGGTGCTATGTGAGCATGGGGGGAGTTGATGAAATGCATTTCTGTCGGCTGAATATGCCACTCTGCAGGCACGGAGAAGTGTGGCTCTGTATTTGTTAGCCAGTGCTGAGTAACAAACGGACCCAGATTGTAGCAGTTCAAAACATTATCATCTCGGTTTCTGTGGGCCAATATTCTGCGTGCAGCTTGGCTGAATCTTCTCCTTCAGGGTCTCACCCGAGGTTGCAGTCAAGGTGCTGGTGGGGGCCACCGTGTTCTGCAGGTTCGACTGGGACAGTGTCCACCCAAAAGCTCCCCCAGTTGTGGTTGGCGGGATTCTGTTCTGGTGGCCCGAGGGTCTCAGTTCCTTGCTGGCTGTTGGCCGGAGGCCATACTTATTTCCATGCCACGTGGGCCCCTCTCACGCAGCCCCTTGCTGGGTCAAACCGGCAGGCTGAGAAGGCCATGGAGAGAGTCTTGCAAGCTGGGAGTCGGGGTTTTTTGAAATCTAATTGCAGTGGTGACGTTCCATTACTCTGGCTACCTTCTGTTCGTTAGAAGCAAGCCACCAGGTCTGGCCCCCCTCAAGGGGAAGGAGTCACTGGGGACGTTCACCCCGACAGGCAGGAGCACCGAGGTGGTCTTGGAGTCTGCCCAGCCAGCCCTGAGCGGTTAAGGTGGAGCCTGCTGAGCAGCAGCCGGGGGAGCGATGCGCGCCGAGTGCTGGCTGTGCCCGAGCTCCGTGCGTCCTGTGGGTCACGTCCATGCCACCCGCGCCAGTGTCTCTGCCCTCAACAGCTGATGGCGCGGAGGAGGTGCGGAGCTCTCCACCACGACTGGTGGGCCAGGGCCTGGCGCTAAGCCCCGTCCTCATGAGTCCAGAGGCTCAACCTTGGTGCCAGCCATGACCTTGCTCTTCCCCAGAGTGGAGTGCTTTGCTCTAAGCGGGCTTCCTGGAGGAGGTGGCATTAGGCACAGGTAGGAAGGAAGGAAAGGACCGTGACCTAACAACCTGGATGAAGGACGCGTCACTGGGGAAATGGCAGATGCCAAGATTAGGTTCCCTTGGTGCTGGGCCATGGAGGCCGCTGTCACAACACTCCAGGGTCCCCCCCAGTCAGGCCTCTCAGGACATTGCCATGAGCACCTGCTGGCTCTTCTATGCACGCAGGCAAGACAAACTACAGACTTGAGATGCGTACCTCGCGCAAGGACGAGGAGGAAATGAACTAGCGTTAGCATCAGCCCACGCGGCGGAAGGACACTGACAGTCGGCTGGGCCGGTCCTGAAGCCGTCCCTCCTAGGCACCAACACCCACCCGTGGGTCTAAAATGGACTCGTCCTTCCCCATCAGGGGGCCTGTCTTTCCGTGGTTGCAGGTGGGTGGGTCTGCCTGCTGCAGGTGGATGCAGACGTCATCAGAAGTCAGTTATCTCTTTGTTTTGCTCGCTCTGCTCAGCAAGCAGGAGCAAAGAGAGTTTGTGGTCAGCAGGCCATGGGGTTGACGTGACAGTGGTGGCCTGTCCATGGGACTTGTCCCCAGGCTGTGCGCCTTGTGAGCTGCGTGTGAGCTGAATTGCGCGGGCTCAGAGCCACAGGACAGGAGGGGGCGTATGAGTTCCATGTGGCAGCTGTGACAAAGGACCACAAACTGGGTGGTGTAATACAGCAGAATCGATCCTCTCACAGGTCTGAAGGCCAGGAGTCCAAGCTCAGTGTCACTGGGCTGAAGCCGGGGTGTGGGCGGGGCTGGCTCCCTCCCAGGCTCTCGGAGGACCCCTCCTGCCTCTCCCAGCTTCTGCCGGCTGGTGTTCCTGGGCTTGCGGCCACATCGCTCCAGTCCCCACCACCGTGGTCACACGGCCTCCTCTTCCGTAGTTACATGTCCCTCTGCCTCCCTCTCAGAAGGACCCTGTGACTGCACTTAGGGTCCCCCTGGGTGATCCAGGACAGTCTCCCCATCTCAAGGTTTCTTACGTAATCACATCTGCAAAGTCCTTTCTTGTCACATGAAGTCACATTCACAGGTTCCAGAAATTGGGACGTGTGTGTCTTCCGGGGCCATTATTCAGCCTCTGACAGGTGGTAGCCGCAGGACAGAGAGATGCCCTGGCTGTGCTGTCAGCTCGGGGTCCCTCTACCTCTGCCTCCCACTCCAGGTGCCCCGACACCCACAGGTGGCAGTGGAGACGGGTGGAGGAGAGGGAGCACGCTGGGCTTTGGATGACCTTGGCAACCTGGGGACACCCCTGGTAAGGGTCCCCTCTTCATCCTCTCCCTCCCCCTGTCATATCCCAGCCGTGGCCCAGGCTGCTGTGCTGGGGTAGAGCCAAGGGTGCACGTGACTGTCCCGGTAGCCCGAACATGACAGTGGTAGGTTGTCACCCTGCCCTGAGTCTGGGTTTGAGTTTGAATCCTGAGCACATTGTGGGCATGGATCCTGCCCTCGTGGTTCTCCCACTGGGCCACGAATGTGGGTCGCCAGGGCCTGGGAAGGACGTGCTGGGAATGGTGGGTTCTGCAACGCACATACGGTGCCAACAGTCCAGACCAACGCATGTGCACACACATGCACACGCACAGCACACACAGGCACACACACATACTTCTCATTTGTGCATGCACACACAAGCATATGCACGGCATGTGAGCACACATGCACACGTGCAAGTACTCACACATGCACACACACATGCACAGCACACATATGCACACACACATGCGCAGTACACATAGGCACACACATATGCCTAGCACACGTGTAGGCACACACACTGCCGGGCAAGACAGCCCACCCTCCCGGTGCAGCTGCCCCTTACCAGGCTGCTGAGTGCCCCGGTGAAGCTGCTCTTTCCTGGAATTGCTCTGTCCGTGTTGAGCTGTGGGGTCTCTCCCAGGGGTCTGCAGGGGTCAGAACCCAGAGAGGCAGCTCCCCTGCCCCCAGCTTGTTCCTGCTCTGGCCACTGGAGAGAAGCTGGTGAAGGTGGGTGGGCGCATCACTCGCTGCTGGCACAGTGTGGGGGAAGGCGGCTGCAAGGCCCCGCCTCCCCTCCCCGCAAGAGTACCCAGAGGCTGTGCCCTCAGGAGTCCCCCCTTGACCCATGAACTTCACTCTTCTCTGCCCCACCAAGACCCGGGAGACCCAGAGGGCAGGGGGACAGGCTCCCAGCACCTGGGCGAAAGGTACCCAGTCACAGAGTGGCTGCACCCCAATCCCCGTCTTCCGCACCCCTGTGTTAGTTTGCTAGAGCTGCTCTGACCAAGTACCGCAAACTGGGCACCTTAAAACAACTGAAGTTGATTCTTCCGCAGTTCTGGAGGCCACAAGTGTGACATCAAAGTGCCAGCAGGGCCACACCCCCTCTGCAGCCTGTAGGGGGGGATCCTTCTTGCCTCTTCCAGCTTCTGGGGGGTTTCTTGCTATGGTGTGCTTGGCTCGTGGCTGCATCACTCCAGTCTCTGCCTCTGTCTGCACACGGCCTTCATCCTGCACGTCTCTGTGCAAATTTCCTTCTTATAAGGACTCCGGTCACACTGGACTAGGGCCCTCCTTCATGCAGTCTCTCCTCCTCCTGCCTTGAGAACCTCTGCAAAGACCCTATTTCCAAATACGCTCACACTCACAGGTACTGGAGGTTAGAGCTTCAACATGTCTTCCGGGGGACACAATTCAACCCGCAACAGCTCAGTGGGTGAGACCTGAGACCAGGACTCCCCGTAGCTCCCCCAGCTGGTGCCAGTTGAGAGGCAGCCTGCAGTCCTGTCTTGTCCCTTGGGGAATAGGTCATCGCGGAACCAGCTATCGATCCCGAGCTGTCTGTCATCAGTTCCAAAGACGTAGGGCGATGGAAATACCAGGGTTTCACCCTGGAGGGAACCAAATCCCGCTGGAGAAAACAAGAAGTCTAGACAAGCCACCTCAGGGATCCCGTTCTCTACCTGGCATTTGTGTCATTAGACCAAGAAGGTCAGAATTCATACCTTCCAGACATCTTAGAACCTCAGAGAAAGGATCAGAAACACCAGCCTGAAGTTTGTGGGGAGCAGCTGTGAGCTGTGGTGTAAACTCAAGGTCAAAATCTTTCTCAGCTTGGGGCTTGGCCCTGCTGGAGAGAGTACACCACCGTCACCTGAACCCAAATTCCGATCTAGAGTTATTTTAGAGTCCCTCCCAACTCCAATGCAGCAAATTGTCTTAAATAGCAAAGCATCGTGCAAACGATCTCACGGACCCATCGTAGGGGAACGACTGTGTTGGGGCTCAGAACACAGCACCCCAAAACACGGCAGGCACCTTGGCACACCGGGTGTCTTCAGCTGAAGGACGAGGAACCTACGGAAGCAGGAAGGCCGCCCTCCGACCTTCTCCCTGCCTTCTCTCCTGTGACAGGTGTCCTGCCTTGTACCCAGGAAGGGAATGACACCGACACCCAGAGGAGAATCGGGACAAACGGGCCTCGCTGCGTTCTCCCGAGTCCCTTATCGTCAAACCAAGCCTCTTCTTGGTCCAATCGCACTTCCGCACGACCATCTATTCTTTGTCAAACCTAAGCATAAAAATACAGTTTTCCCTGGGTTTGGGGTCTTTTGTTTCTGAATGCTCCCATGCCATGTAAAAGCTTGGTTAAACATTTAATAAATTTGTGATGCTTTTCTCTTGTTAATCTGTCTTTTGACATAGGGTGTCCGCCACGACCCGTGTGCGGGGTGAGGAAAAGCTGTCACCCTCTCTCCCCACCACTGCCACCACTGCGATGCACCTTGCTCTCAGGACTGTGTCACAGACAAGGCTCACGTGTAGGAAAAATCAGGATGTACAGCTGTACTATCGTGATACGACCACAACTTTACCAAAAGAACAACAAGCTGCCCCCGAGCCCCTGTTGCCCCAGAAGCCATGCGTACCCCAGAAAAACGATTTAAGGAAAATGCACCAAAATATCAGCAGTGGTTCTCTAGAGAGTGCTAATATTGCAACCCCTTTCCCTTCTCTGTTTGCAGAGCGTGTGACTTGGGGGCGGAGGATGTCCTCGCTGCTTCTTCTGCCGCACTGAGGAGGCAACTCGCGCTCTGTTTTGAGTCTGAACCCCGAGGTGTTTGAAAGCACCTGTCTCTTTTGTGGGAGCAAGTGTTTCTTTTTTGTTTTTTGGGGTTTTTTTTGTTGTTGTTGTTGTTGCCAGTTTGCTACAAAGAGGAGCTGCCAAACTAACTTTCCCAAGGGCACACCTTAAAGTTTCCAAGATACTGGAGTCTCAGGGTAAGCAAAAGCTTATCTAAGATTATTTACCTGGTCACAGAAATGGCTCTTTGGTAAGTCTTTCTGCCACTGTGTCAACAGTAACCCTTAGTTAAGATGTAAATTATTAACACATTCTATAGAAAAGGACACAGAGAGCCCATTAGTGCTACATCATAGTTTCCTACATGATATTATTTGCGGTTGCTTAATACGCTTACAGAGCTCAAAGGCTGTGGACGGCCGGGGAGGCGTGCCGGCCAGTACCGCATTGTGTTGTCCTTCCACCGATTAGAAGGTAAATGTCATGGCTCATATTTCAAAGAGTTTTTCTAACACCTGTTGTCCACTTGACCAAGGAAGCTTGTGGGCTTAGGAAGAAAGGTTCTTTCTGAGGACTGGAAAACCTGGTGCCAGCCAGACCCCTTCCCAAAGCCACGCTAGACGTCCCCTTTCTGCCCCATGGTGACTTTACAGGACTCGATTTTCTTTAAGGCGGTTGCCGCCTCCTCGGTCCTTGTGCTACTAATCAGCCAGTGTTAAGTATCACGCTGGCGGGAACAGAATAGTCCAAGGACGTCACTGCCCTTCTGCAGTTGCTAGGCAACGCCTCCTTCACCTGAGATGGACAAAACGGGTCAGGGAGATCGAAAGGAAGCCTTCTTATTTCGGGTCAGCCTCACTGCCTCTTGGAAGGGGACAGGACAGGGGAGCCTCTCTTGGGGCCACCCACTCAAGTGGCATCGCTGTCTTTCCTTGTGCTGGGTCCTGCATTCAGGGGAATCAACAGTGAGCCCCTGGGTGTGGCCGGTGTGTGTTACCAAGCACAGTCCCCAGAGGGGATCTCTGCTGCGTTCGCTGTCTCTGACTCAGCCTTCGCCTCGCTTCCGCAGGGGACCGTTCAGACAGTGAGTGAGGGTGGCTCATGGGGACCAGCTTAAGAAACAGGAAAGGCTCCTGACCCACCTGCAGTGATATCAGTTCTCAGATGCCTGCGGCCAGCTGAGTGGGATGCTGCCAGGCCCCCTCCTGAGGCCTTTGAGGTCAAAACGGTGCACAGCCCCAGAGAGTCCCCAGCGCGGCAGGCTTTCGGGGCCGCACAGACCCGGCTTTGAATGCCGGCTCTGATGTTTACTAACTGTGCGACCTTGGGCAAGTCAGGCTTCAGGAGCGCTGTCTCTTCTTCTTTTAAAAAGTAGGTACGTGTTTTCTCCTAGGAATCAGCCCAACAGAAATGCTTGCCCAAAGATATATGAACAAGGGTGTTTATGATCCCTTTGTTTAAAATAGAAACAGTAACAACAAAAGAAAACAAAATGAATATCAAAAATGACTAGAGGAAGATATTACTTTGTCATATCTGTATAATGAAATACTACGCAGGCAGTAAAAAGAACGAGGTAGAGCTGTGTGTGGGCATGGGAAGAAGGCCAAGGTAGTTCATAAAATGAGCAAATTGATTAAGTACAAGCACATCATAAAATTCTGTGTGTGGAGAGCCACGTGCCTATTTTGTAATGTATTGGTCACTGAATATGAAATGTCTGATTTCAAATAAAAAGTGTGGTTTATTTTTACATCTCATTATTATCTCATTATTATATCTCAAACAAGCAGCCATACAATTAATAAAAGTATGCTCGTACTCTATTGACACAGTTTTGCCATCTCAACGGTGGCTCATTTATGCCAGCAGCGAAGAAGCCTGGAGAGCGAGTGGTGACGAAATCGTGAAAGGCGTCTCCACAGCTTGTTGAGGATTGAATATTTTTCCTTGCAAGAAGTGGCCCAGAGCCTGGAAGAAGTGGTAGGCAGTGGGTACAAGGTCTGGTGAATACAGTGGATGACAGAGAGTTTCCAAGTCCAGCCTCTGTAGTCTGAGCAGCGTTGTTTGTGGGACATGTGGTCCAGACTTACCTTGCAAGAGGACTGGCCTGTCTCTGTTGACCAATCACGGCTGCGTAATCACAAGCATCCTCATCATTTCATCCAGTTGGCTGCAGTAGACATCTGCTGTGATTGACTGACCAGGTTTGTAGTGGATAATACCAGCGCTGGACCACCCGACACACACCATTAGCTTTTATTAATGAATATTCGGTTTTGGACTGTGTTTTGGCACTTCATCTTTATCCAGCCATTGTGCTGAGTGCAAAATAATCCATTTTTCACCACACATAACAATACAGTGTAGAAATGGTTCACCTTTATGTCATAACAGCAGAGAAAGGCAAGCTTTGAGACATTTCTCTCCTGATGTTCATTGAATTCACGTGGTACCCGTCTACCCAGCTTCTTTTCCTTGACAATTTGTTTCAAATGGTCCAATGTTGTTGGAATAGTAACATCAAACCTCGCTGCTAATCCACACGTAGGTTGAGATGGATTCACTTCCACTACAGCTTTCAGCTCATCACTATATCCACCTTGGTCTCAGGTCGCCCACGTGGCCCAATTTCAAGGTTAAAATCACCGAATGAAACTTCTCGAACCACCGAAGCACGGTGCGGTCATCAGCCACATCCTTCCCAAACACTTCGTTGCTATTCCGAGCTGTTTGCTCTGCATTGGTTCCACGATGGAACTTGTATTAAAAAACAACACAAATTTTTGACTTTTCCACGATTTCAGAAAAATTGATCTAAGAAAATTTAAAAGATAACCGTAAGCCAAGCTGTGCATTTGAAAGAATGAGGATGTACCTTCGCAACAAAAATAAAACAAGACGCGTCAAAGTGCAATGTCAGAGGTATCAATTGTCAAACAAATCGGACATTTCATATTTAATCTAATAGCTACTATCAGCATTGGTACAACCTTGAAACAATGTAACAGTGTATAACTGTGAACAGCCGTTATCTAATACCTAGTCTGTGTTCAACTGATTCTTGCTTACATCAAAAAAGACAGGTAAATTACTGACTTGTTCAAATCAAGATCCAAACAAATTTCACACAAAGTGTGTGGTTGATGCGTCTCTTAAGTCCCTTTTAATTTATAGCAACTCTCTTCCTGTCCTTTTAGGCCATTTAATTTTGGGAAAAACCTAATTATTTGCCCTGCAGAGTTCCTTGCATTTTGGATTAGCCTGTTTGTGTTGTCAAGGTATTGCGTTCAATTTTCCTCTATTGTCTGTATTTTCTGTAAAATGGGAGAGGAGCTACACACAGGCTGAAATTCATGTTCAACCCTTTGGGGCCAGAACACTTCACAGAGGAGCTTTGGGAAGACAGAGAGGTGAAGGATGTCTGAGTGCCTCCTTCATGGGGACGTCCAGGTGACACCTGGGTTCACGAGTGTCAGCCTGTCTGCGTCAGCTTTTCAGCCGATGGTTTAGCAGCCAGTGGACGTTGCAGATGGTGATTTTCTAGCTCTATCCCTCTTTCTACATTTATTAGCTAGAAATATTCTATGAAGAACTTTTCTTCCACACCTATTTGCTCACCCTGAAATACTATTTTTATAGGAAAGGCTAAATACGTGGTTTATTTTGCCCTTTTTTATCAATTTTCAGAATACTTTTTGGTGGCCTAGTAACCTCTGAAAATTTCCAATTACACACACACACGCATGTGAAATTATATATGTAGTATGTTATATGAGATATTATATATTGCATAGGCATGTGCTTTTATGTATATAAAACTGTGTTCTTGTGGATTTTTATGTTTGGTGTGTTTTAGTCTATCTACAGCAGTAATTATTTTCTTGGGGGGGAATCACTCCTTCCTCAGGGGGCCTCCAACATACCGGCCACATCTTGCTCGTGGGGACTGAATGGCCCGAGGTCACTGACACAGCCGCCCGGTGGGACACCCACTTCCGCCAAATGCATTGCTGCCCCTCGCAGGGTCCGGGGCAGTCCACGCGCCCCCGGTGGCGGTTGGTCTCCGGCTGGGGCTGTGCCCGCCACGGAGTCAGGGCTGCTCTGTCTCTGGCGGGTCGGCTGTGCAGCGGCTGCGCGGTCTCGCTTGGTGAGTGGAGGCCCATGCTGCGGGCTCCCGCATCGCCTTCCTGCCCCCCACCGCGTCGCCTCCGCTCAGGCACCTGTCGTGCTGGTGATGGACACAGGCTGCCCACGGCTGGCCACGGAATTTCATCTGTCTGGTTGTTTGGTGCCTACTCCATGGTGGATGTTCTCTGCAGGTGACACAAAGATCTTCACTCTGCTTGCTCCCAGAGGGCCATCCACATGCCCCTCCCCAAGGGGCCAAATCTTCCCACTAGTCTCCTCCCAAGACTTGAAAATCTGACCACGCCGTGTCCCACCGCCCACAAGTGTGTGCATGTTCTAACAGCGGAGGGGTGTGCTCCCAGAGCCCCGGGCCTTGGGAGGTTCCCCATCACCGTCTTCCAAGGCATCCCTTCCAAGGGCTGCATCACCTACCGAGCCTATATTCACAGACCAAGTTGGACGTTTTCTTTCTCCACAGTCTGCTTGTAATAGGTCCTCCGTGCGGCCACAGGTGCATGGGAGCGCTGACACGACAGCGGAGGCCACCGGGGTCCAGGTGCCTGGTCGTGCAACTCGCTTCTGTTCCCTGGCCTTGCTCGTGTTCGGTTCACCACGGACTGCCTCTGGGTCCGCCCAGCCTTATTAGTTGGTGGATCGTAAGGTCACTCAGAGTCCTGAGCGCAGGTGCCCCATTTCTGCCAGGGCCCAGGAGCACACCAGTAGCTGTGTTTCAAAAGGCACGTTCTCCCCACTGCAGGGGGCATGGCCTCGCTCCAGAATCCCAGGGTCCTGAGTTACGATCCTTCCCCTGGAGTTTCCCGCGAACTCGATGTGACATCCTTTCCCTCCTCGGACACTCCCAATGCCACAGGGTCCACTGGCCCGGCAGAGCCCACCTACTCTGGACACTGGGTCTGCCCAGGTTCTTGCTTACTTAGGCTTCATTCAGAGCCGGCAGATGTGCACCAGGTGGTATGTGCGTCAAAGCCTTGCCCCCAGATGTGGGGCACCTCCTACCTGCAGGCTACGAAGATGCCTGCTGGACACTGTGCTTCCTTGCTCACGGTGGGAGATGCGAGGTGCAGTGATTTCCCCTTTACTTTGGAGGGGATGTCCCAGCATGGCCCCAAATACTGGACCCCTAACAATTTTACCCTGGTGGCAGGCCCCTGAATTTTTTTTGTAGGGTTTATCTCCAACACTCTGGGGTGCACGTGTCTTACCAAGGCCTCTAACACACTGGTCACTTCCTGCTCATTAGGACTGAACCTCATGACGTCACTGATAAAGTGGACCCGTGTGATGTTCTGCAAGATGTCCTGATGGTTTAGGTCTCTTCTGACTGCTTACGTCAGAGGATGGGACAGAACTGTGAATGTATACCTTGGTCTTTTTGGCAGGAATGTGAACTCTTTATGACCTTCTTCTGCGACACGGATGGACAAGAATGCACCTGCCAAACCGGTGGCTGCTGACCGTGTCCTGAATGCTGGGTTAAGCCACCCTAGCGACATGGCACACGTGGCACATGTGGCCACCACTTGGCTGAGTTTGCGGCAGTCCCCTGTCATCCGCAGGATCTGCCTGGTTTTGGCAGAGGCCTGCTGGTAAATTAAATGGAGACACTATGGGGACCACTTCCTACGTCCTTTAGATTTTTAGGGGAGGCACTAACTTCCGCCGTTTGCCCTAGATTGCGGTGCTGTGTTTAAATCACTGCCTTGACTTGGGCCCGGGGTGGGAGAGCAGTGTCAGAGGGCCTGCTCCACCTTCCCCGATGTGGCGGCTCCTTCTCCAAAGCCTGATAATGAACGTGGGCAGGGTGCTAACTACCGGGGATGTCCATTCCAAATATGCATTCAGGGACGCAGGTGATGGCCACTAGGCTGGTCTGTGGGACCCGTGGACCCACTCTCAGCTGGAGGCAGCCAGGGCATAACCTGGCCTCCCTGTGATGGGGACCCCGTAACCACGTTTCAGGCCCTCAGGTCTCAATCTCAGCTTACACCCAAGGTCCAACGGTCTGTGAAGGGTTGGGTGCTCCCCTTCCCTGTGTGTCGTTACACAACCAAATGCCGTAGGGATCGTGACTTTGCATGCTTGTCTTGGTTTCAGGGGTTTTCCTTCTGGGATGGGAGCATTTAGTCCAAGGAAATTAGCAAACACTACAAATCACCACCCTTTTCTTGCTAGCACATTGCATGCCACTAAAATTCTGTTCAGAAAAAGAGAGAAATCAAGCGGGCATGATTAGGCAATCGCCCCAACAGAGAGTCTTGACCCCTTGCCCTGTTCCTGGATCCAAGCCAGTCCTTGCCACGTTCATTGTATCCAATATAAAGTTACCAAAAGTTTAACAACCAACTTGCAAAATTCCTGAATATGTAATAACCGACTCTCGCAAGCTAGTCCAAGTCAGCCGGGGCCGGCTCCGCGCGGCACCGCCAGCAACCTGCCGGGCTGCGGTCACCTTCCCCCGGGGGATTCTGTGTTCTGACTGTCAGGTCCGCTCGCCCAGGTCTGGCTCCCATCCCAGCCCCGGCCGCCTGCTTCCTTCCTCCCCCACGGGTAGCAGTTGTTACCGAGTTTTGATTTATCCTCCCATTGTTTTCCATGCAACCCCACATAGGTGCATGCGTGTGTGCATGTTAATCACTCCCTTTCCTGCACAGGAGGTAGCATATTACACGCGCTAACCTGTACCCTTCATTTTTCACTTGCCCACGCGTCCGGGGCCGCTGTATAGCCGTCTACGCAAACCGACCCGGTTCCTCCTCCCAGCTGCTGCCATTCGGCCGTCTCCTGCTGATGGACCATGTCCCCGGTATCTTGCTCTTACAAACAGGGATGCAAGGAGTCTGTACTGCTTGCAGATATCATGGAGTAATTTTGCCAGTGCGTCTTTGGGGTGAATTCCTAGAGTTCATTTTATTATGTATTATTTATCACTGGGTGCTCTGGTTTGGGTAGGGCTTGTTTGGCTCCCAGGCTCACATTGAAATTTGACCCCTCATGTTGGAAGCATGGCCCGGTGGGGTGTGTGGACCAGGGGGGCAGACCCCTCATGAGTGGCTCGGTGCCCTTCTCGCTGGAGCGAGGGGGATCTCGCTCTCCGTTCCGTGAGAGCTGCGTGCTGAAGAGAGCCGGCTGGCCCTCTCCTCTCTCTCTTGCGATGTGATGTCGGCTCACGCCGGGTCCCTGTCCCCTTCTGCCAGGAGTCGAAGCTCCCCGAAGGCCTCAGCAGAAGCAGATGCTTCTCGTACAGGCTGCAGAACCACGAACCAAATGAACCTCTTTGCTTTATAAGTTACCCAGGCTCAAGTGTTCCTTTGCAGTGATGTAAACAGATTAAGACCCTGGGTCCGTATGTCATTTTGGCAGAGTCCGTCAAATTCCCTCCCTGTTGGTTTGACCATTTTGCTTTTCCACAAGCAGCCCATGAGAAGGCAAACTTTGTATGGCTTTTTCCAACCTAATGTGTCATCAGATTTTAGCTTGCTGTCACCCTGATATAGGTGGGAAATAGCATCTCACTGTCCTTTTCAAAAATTGGCCTTTCTCTTAGCAGAAGTGAGCCTGGGCGTGTTTCTGTGCACTGCTGTCCACATCCCCCGCCCGTTAAAACTTGGCTTGTTGGTCTGCGCCTTCCCTGGTCTCGGGCAGCTCTTAGATATTAGGGATGCAGGACCCTTTCCGTGGTATAAGCTGTAAATATTTCTCCAACTTGCTTTTTTGTGTCTAGTACTTTCCTTATAGTGTTATTTTATCAGTTCTAGATACATCACACACATCTATACATGTAAATGTATGACAGAGGGAACAAAAGGTAGGTTGAGGAATTCTGTGGCTCATTGATGGCCCCGTGTTTCCCATTTTAAATCAGGTTTCTTTACCATGCAATCAAATCCTTTTCTTAGTGGTTGGGTGTAACAAAGAGTGAAAAAGAAAATGGGTAATTACTTACCGAATGGGTCAATGCGTGAAGCGCTTCCTCATTCAGTCAGGGAGCCTATCTCTGGATCCTGGTGGTGTCGCCGTAGGGACGTCAGTCACCCTCCCTGTGTTTCAGGTACCCCATCTGCGAAGGCCCTGTCCCATGGGGGGGGGTGGACCCTGTCGGCTACACGTCACTGCTCTATGTTCCCTTTCCGGATCTGTATCTGCTGTCACGGTCCTCGCGCCCCGCTCCCGGGCTGCGGGAGCCGCTGGCCTGGCGTCTCCGGAGTGCGAAGTGCCTGGGATGTCACACCCCCAGCCGTCCCACCCCGGGGCAGCGCTCCCCGCCTCCTTACTCCCAGGAGTGACTCACACTCCAGTGCCCCCGTGGGATGAGGCCAAGGCTGGGATGTGGCCCAAAGTCACCTCTGGCTGGCATCTTCCTGTCCTGCTTGTCCCTGCCCCCACCAGTCTCCTCGGAAGCACTTCCTGACTATGCCACCAGCCCAGGAACCCGGTCCCGGGTCTGCCTCTGGGGATCCGCCTCATCTCCAGCGCTGTCGCAGGGTGGGAGGACGCGCGTGAAGGGCCACGCACCTGCCGGTGTCCTGTCCAGGCGAGCACCCCCCCGCCCCGTCCCCCGGCATCGTGGCTCCTGCCTGGGCCGCCTGCTGTGGCTCCCTCTCCACGCCCCACCCAGGTGCTGCCCACGGTGCCGTCTCCGTGCCCCTCCTGTGGTCCAGGGCATCACCCTCCGCTCCAGTACTGGCACCTTCTTTTTAAAGCCTTCCCTGGTTGCCCGTAGCAGCAGCGACATTCCCCTCCCCGCCTTCCTCCGCCACATGCCACCGAGGCCGACCGTGCAGCTCGTGTTTGTGGATCATCTTGGTTTTCAAACTGAGCTCAGGGATACAGATTTGCTCTCTCCAGCACAGCACGCACCCACGCCGGGTGAACAACTGAGCATGGTTTGCTGACTCAAGGCCGCATTTGAGCATCTCCGAAATGAAAGTACATCTTCCGAACGACGGTGTGTCACGGTTCAGTCGGCGGCCGGCGTCTTCCTCAGAGCGCGTAAAATAATGGGGCGTCTCCCGTGGATGGCGTCTCAGTCTTGGTGCAGTGTGGCCTGTCTAGGACATTTGTGTGTGGGGGGTGTGAGGTGGATTGTCTGTGTGTGGTGACGCATATGCATGTCTGGCGTGTGCCGTATGTGGTATGTGTTGATGTGTTGTGTGTGTGTGGTTTGCGTGCCTGTTGTCTTTAGTACTTTGCCAAGAAGGTGCCGTCGTGAACACGAGACCGCACGCAGCCCCCGGCGATGTGAATTGTCTGACAGCCCCAAGCCAAACCCAGATGTCTAAGAGATTTTAGCATCACCAGTTGTCTGTTCGGGTTTTAAGAGCAAGAAGCAGCCCTTTTCCTCAAAGCCAAAAGCATACGTGCTTACTTCAAATAGTAAGGAAATAGCTCAATGAAACAAACACTGAGCGCCTACTGTATGCAAGCACCGTGCCTGGAGCCAGAGACACAGAATCACCAGCAGGGCCCTGAGCCCCGTGAGTGTGCGGTCAGGTGGCTGAGCAGGACCAGGGTGGGACACGGGCGGTCTGGGTCTGCCGGCAGGGAGATGCTGGCCCCGGCTCTCCGCCCCACAAACAGGCCACACGGGCAGTGCTGGTGTGACCTGCTGCTCTGTCTGGAATGCAGCGGTGGGGCTGGCCAGAGGCTGAGTGTTTGCAGAGTGAGCTCTGGGGGACAGAATCTCCTGGGATTTCTTGGGGGCTCTGCCGAGCAGGGCCAGGGCTTCGTTCTCAGGAGCCCCGTGCCTTCTCCAACCGGGCCTGGCGCTCTTTCCGGTGTGCACGCTGGCCCCTGAGCTGACCCGGCAGACCCGCGAGCGGGACTCACTCACCTGGAATGTCAATATTTGGGCTCGGGGTGACTGAGCCCATACCAATGCCAGATACACTTGGTGTGCATTCTTGGGAAACAGGAAGAAAAACAAAACACTTCTCTGATCAAAATAGTTCTGTTATGTGGAAACCCTCCCCACAGCCCCAAACAATTCTCAGTCGTCTTATCGGAGTGGGAAAAGGGCTTCCAGAGAGCTTGCTCTCTCCTCCTCCCTCTCCACCTCCCTCTGTCTTTTCCCCGAGCTGGGAGGAGAGAGGGTTAGATCTGGCTGAAAGCCGGATCTGCAGTAAAAGTCAAAGGAAATCAAACCAAAACTGAGGTCCAGAGAGGCCGGGATTCCTCCTGTGTGTTGCCCAGCTCATCAGTGGTCCCCGCAGAGCTCCATGAGTGTCGCACTTCATGCAGCCAGCGTGTGGGCTCTGGGACGAGTGAAGCCCTAGGGGCCGTCTCCTACTTCCTTATCACCAACAGTGACCAGTGATGGCCAAAAAGTCCTGCTAACTTCAACCCAGGTCTGCTTTAATTGCGCTATAAAGCCTCCCATATAAAATTTGGTATAATCTATGAGCATTCACCTACAAATAACACAAGCTGTGACTAACCTGGGCTTAATAATGTTTTTGTATCAGGTGGTAAAAAGTCACATGGCCTCACAGGGTTGGGGCAGTGACCCAACCATGCCATCAGAGACCCTTGCTCTTTGTATCTCCCTGCCTTGCCAACCTGAATGTTGGCCTTCATGTTCCAGATCATTGCCTCATGATCACAGAATGGCTGCTGCAGCTCTAGGCATTGCTTCTGTGATTCAAAGAGGAAGAAACAGAATGAGAGAAAGAAGGTAGTACCTGTTTCAGGGAAGCAAAAGTTTTCCTAGAAGACCCAGCAGATTTCTGCTTATGCCCGATTTGTCAGAAGGGTCACGTGGCCTCCCCTAGTTTTAAGGGAGTTTGCAAAGGTGAAACATTTTTACTGAGCACGTTACCTGCTTGGACACAATCGGTTCTGTGACTTAGGATGTGGGGGATGGGTACTGCATTGGCAGCTAATAGGGTCTGCCTCGGTGGGTGAGTGAGGACACGAGCATCTCTCCGCAGGGGTGAGGTGTGTGTTTACAAAGCAGTAAATTCAGTGTGAGGAGGGAGCTAGCACACGCCACCGGGCCGTGATTTCTTTGTGTCTTGCAAAAGTTATGAGGCTTACTGCTAAACTCTCCGACTTTTCAGGGCCTGTTAATAGGACTTTAACCTCAAAGAGTTGAAGATGTCACAGGAGGGCGTCTTTGGGTGCGGGAGGAGGGTCAAAGGGTCTGTGAGCCTCCCCTCCCGGCGGAGGCCGGCAAGCCCCAGCCCCCCACATATGCGGAGTGGTGGCTTCTTTAGCTCGGGCTCCGTGTGTCTGTCTAGCCCGGGTCAGTGCGGGAACCCAGCGCCCGCCTAGCAGCACCGCTCTGGATCCAACTTCCCTGACCGCCTTATCCCTTAATCTCAGCGCATGCCTAAGATTTGCAAACAACACAGGGTAAAAAGCAGCAAAGTTGCCACAGTCCTGGTGACAGCCAAGCACTGCCCCGGGAGCTCCCAGCCCACAGGGGAGGCTCTGGGACAGTCCCCACTCGCACTGGAGGAAGGCGAGTTTCTCTCCCATCTCAGCCCCCAATGCCCCACTCACGGGGGGCGCACACCTTGTTTCTCCTCCAACCGGGACCTGCACGTGGCCAGAGTCCCACCCACAGACTCCTGTTGCCCGAGCACCTGGGGCGTGGGCAGCTTCCTGGCTCAGGAGTGAGTGTCCCTAACTGTGCCCAGGTTGCGGCTGCCGGGTCCCAGGTGGGAATCACACTCCCCTTCCTAAAAGAAGGTTGCTGCAACGCAGAGCTGCGATGGCCCTAAAGGTGCTGTTCAAGGTGGGGGTTCGCGGAAGGGCAGGAAGGACGGCCCCTAGCCTGTAGCTCCGGTTCCCAGACACACGTCTGTGGCTCTCCTGGTCCCCTTCGCACCAGTCCTTCTGCGGGTGGGTCCCGCCCTGGCCTCCTGACCACCTGCACCTGCAGGGGACACCTCCCCTCCTGGCGGGGGGGCGCAGGCTGGCAGCCATCCAGAGTGCTTCCCGCTCACATCTCCCAGGGAGATGGGCACGTTCTCCGCTTGGCACATCCTGCAAAGACATCGCTGCCCAGAGGGGCCCAGGGACTCGGGTCCTCTGTCCCGCTGTGGTTGCTGGCAGAGGGCAGCCAGGCCCTGAGCTTAGCCTCCAGGCACAGCAGAGGACGTCAAGGATGCCACTAGTCCAGCCACCAGAGCCGTGTGAGCAGTGCCACTGGCATGTGGGAACGTCACAGTTCTTCACTCTCTAGACGACATTAGCTCGGCTCTGCGCTTGGTCCCCTGTGGGCTGAGTGGGTGGCAGCTGGAGAGGGCCCCGCCTGTGCCTTTGTGGCATCTCCCAGGGGCGACCAGGACCCCTCCGTCTGCAAAGTCTGTACGCCGACCCTGCTTTGGTCGGCCTGGCGCTTTTGTGGGGCTGAGCCGCTGGGGGTCCCAGATGCTGTTTGTACCCGGCACTCCCATGGCCCCGCCCACCCTGCGCCCTCCGACCTTACCAGCCCCTCCACCTCCCCAGGCCCCAGCTCCTGCCCCTCCTGCTCCAGGACAGCCCAGCCCTGTCCTCTGTGCCACCAAGGCCTGTGCCACTTCCCTGGGGGTGAGGGACGCCACGGTTGGAGGGGTCAGGGAGAAACACCTCTGACACAGATGGAATCAAGGCCATGTGGCGGTGCTCCGTTTGGCCAAAGAAGCAGAAGCTTTTATCCCAGGGACACTGAATCCTGTGGCCCCCTCTTCGGATCCTGCAGGAAGTTCTAAGGCAGGCGGAAGGCAGTGCGGGCCCCGTGGGTGTGACTACGCCCACGTCCTCTGTCTGTCCCCTTCCCGGCTCTGCTTTGTCTCTGTGTGTGAGGCAGATGTCTGTGAGCCTCTAAGGCCCTGGGAGCCAGGTACATAAGTGATAAACAAAGGCAGCACCGTGTGGCCTCCCGGGGCAGCCGGGCCTGTCCCCACAGTGCCAGGCCACCCTCTCCCCTGCCCAGAAGGTACACATGGGTGGCTCGCCCTTGGCTCCCGCCGGCACCTCCTTGTTTTGGTGGATTGGTGACTTGTGCTAATTCCACAATGTGATCTAGTTGTGGTCACCACTGTAGGTGGAGAGAGGGAGAGGGAGAGAGATCGAGAGAGACAGAGAGATAGGGAGAGAGAGGAGAGACTGAGAAAGAGAGACAGAGACAGAGAGAGAGGGATGGAAAGAGGGATGGAGAGAGAGGGCAGGGGGGAGGGCAAGGCTGCTTCTCCCCAATGTCCTAGCTGCCTGGTCACTGGGGTCTTCTGTGTCGGCTGAAATGCATCCTCCCTGGCCGGGGTCTGGGGTTTCTCTGAGGCCTGCTGCCCCTCCCGCTCTCCCCTGGGCGGCGCCCACAGCATTTCCCACTACTCTGTCATGGTCCTGCGGCGACTGACAGCCCGGAGCATCCACTTGTCCAACTGCACCAGCCACGACTCCTTCTCCGTCCCTGTGACCACAGCCAATCAACCCCCAACCCGAATGCTCCTTCCCGCCTCCTCTCTCCAGGCCACGGTGATGCCCTTGGTCACACCCCCTCTCTCCAGCCCTCGTTTTTCTGCCCGTCCCCCCGCTGCAGTCGCTGAGGTCTTTGCACAGCCCTCTCCAGCTCAGTGGGTCTGCGGGACCCAGAGCTGTTAGGATAATGTCAAGATTCCTCACTAGGACCTTCCAGCTCATCTTCGCAAGGCGTGGTGTTCAGAAAACACCAGGCAGAGGACTGAGAGTAAAGAAGAGATGGAAAAGCTCTTTACGTCTTTATAAATGCTCTTAAAACAGGAGTTATTTCTTAGCACAGAGGAAAACTACTTAAAATCCTCATTCTCACCCTGATCTCGGGGGCCGGCCTGAAGCCCCAGCCCCCTGCCTTCGCCCAGTGCCGCCGCTGGCCCCGCTGCTGGCTGTGCCGCTCTGCCCCTAAGATGCTCCGTGGAGGCGCCGTGTCCCGGATCCCAGAGGCTAAGCGAAGGGCAGGTCGTTAGCCGGGGTCCTCAGGAAAGAGACTTGTTAACTAATTCCTGCATCTTCTCCTGGAAGCCCGGGATCCGCGCACACACTCGGCCTGTGTGGCTAGAGTTTGCTTTGCTTTGGTGCTGGCTCTAAAGACCTCTGAGCCTAACGGGAATCCCACGTTCCTTTTACATTTCCCTGGCAGGGCCCCAGACCTTCTAGATGATGAAATGAAACCCTACTGAATGCAGCAGTCCCTCGTAGCTTTGACCTCACAGCCACGGCTGCTAAAGTTGTTCTCCTGACGTCACAGAAACAGCCCTCCTGCTAAACTGCAAATCCACCACTTCAGAGCGTTTATGCTGACAGCCAAGACATCGTACACCACCCCGATCTCGGCTCCAGGTGGTGACCACCTTAACCGTGCACATCATGAATTCGTCCTGCCGGTGGCTGGGGAAGGACAGCCGGGGGGATGGGGCAGCCTGGGTTTCACGTGGGCAGAAAAAAGAGAGACGAGAGAGGCCAGGCCTGAGCCAGGCGCTTAGCACCACAATCAGGCGTTCCAAGCCCTCCTTGCCCCGCCCCACCTCCTGTAAGGGCTAACCATGGGTAGGAAAAGCCAAAGCCCCCACTGTGACCCTGCAACAGCCCACATCCAAAGCAGAGGTGGGCGTGGGTATGTTTGCATTCAAATCCCTCTCTTAAAACTCGGAGCCACCTTCCACCCGAGCAGGCACAACTGTCTGTTCGGATCCAGTCCATGTGTCTGAGTGTTTCCTTGTTTGGAATGAGCAGCCCCATTTCCTCGTGCTTGGAGATGTGCAGGTTATAGACAATAACCGTGCATCGAAGGCAAGGATCACAAAGAGCGGCTGCTGCCGTGTGAGTCGTAACTCACGCTTCAGCCTTTGAGTTTGCTAACGTGAATGGTTATGGATTGCAAACTGACATACACATATTTAAAATATGGAGCATTATTTGCCTGAGTCTTGGAGGAATATATTACTGAAAAAAGAACATGTGACAACTAGCCTTCATTTATGAGAGTTTTAAGTGATTTCCACTTCCAGTTATTTGCACTGAACAGATCGTTTGGACCAACAACCCCAATGAAAACTGCTATACAGCTGGATCAAATGTTTTGTAAATCTGTTTAAAAGAACCGGAGCCCTGACGAGGTGGTAAAACTGTACAGGTGAAGATCTAGGAGCAGATGGAAGCCCAAGAGGTGTGAGCGGGAGGTGCTGCCTTTGTCCCGGGGGTGACTGCTGGTGCAGGAGGGGCCGGGAGCTGAGCCACAGTTTGGCCACCTCGTGAGGCATGAGGCCGAGTGCAGAGGTCCAAGGCCTGCGGGGGTCAAGGCCTGTGTAACTCCCTGAAACTTTGAGTTGGGAGCCCGATGGCCCAAACCCTGGGAGTAAGGGAGAACAAAAAGTAAACCAGCCCTCACGTGGACCACGACTCAGCTTCAAGTCATGTGAGCGGCCCTAAAAGTATCTGCCACTGATATTGCATTACTCTGATCCCAGTATCGATGGTATCTCCAACCACTTGGCTGACATCAAAGAAACTCATCCCTGGGGAAGGGTAACATTCCAGCAGGCCTTGAATTATTTCTAAGCAATCTCTCAAATACAATGTTTGGCATTTTTGATAAAACGCAAGAAGATAACCAACCAGAAGCACAAGGAGATGCACCAACGTAAATTAGAACTATTATAGTAAAAAGAAAAGACACACAGGGGCTCTAAGTAAAAGAATTATAAAACACAGTCTCTAAAGTAATTATGCTCATAGTGTTCAAGGATGAAAAATAAGATTTAAAGTTTCAGTAGAAATAGAAACATTTAAAAAAATGATAGTAGATTTGGAAAAAAATAGAAATTCTAGAACTAAAAAATGCAATAACAAATTAAGAATACAAGGAGTGTGTGTTACCACCAAATAGAAACAGCTGAAGAAAGAATTAATAGACTGGAAGATAGGCCAGAGGAAATATCCAGATTGAAGAAGGCATAGATAAAAGATGAAAAAGACAAGAGAGAGGATACTAGATAGAGAGGATACAGTGAACAGACTAGAGTCTCAGAAGCAGAGGAGAAAGAGAGAAGACAGAAGTGATATTTGAAGAGCTAGCAGCTGAGATGTTAATTTATTTCTTCTATTGATGGATTGATTAATTGACTGAGATGGGATCTCACTATGTTGCCCAAGCTGATCTTGACCCCCTTGGCTTAAGTGATCTTCCCAAGTAGCTGAAATTCCAGACAAGTGCGACCATGCCTGGCCTTTCTCTTTATTTTACAGGGAACTGAGTTCATAGTTCTTTGTGAGCTTTCTTCTTAGAAGATGAAGTGCTTTAAAAATACTCCAAAATCACTATCAGATCTCTGTGAAAGAAAAGCCTCTATTTTAGAGATAAGAAAACAGAAGAACTTAAAGCAGGTCTAAGCAAATTCATTTTGAAATATCAGTCTTTAATTTGACTTATGCATGAATAATTGAAATAGGGTTATTTTAGTCAACAGTCTATCACTGTCTGTTTGGGCCCTTTGCAAATATAGTTGAACAATTTCTCAAGCACTTGAAAATAGAAAAACTAAGATTGCCCTCTGAGAGTTAGACCTTATAATACAGACACAGCTGATCAGGGCAAAGATGTACAAACCTTCCTTAATTACACAGAAGAGCTTCCAGGAACGCTTGACTGGACAACAACCTGAATAAATGATGTAATGTCTTCATCGATTAGGTGTGTGAATGAGCAGGGCAGGGGGTGGGGATCAGCCATGGGAGCAGAGTAAAAGGAGGGTCACAGAAACATTGGCTGGGCCTATAAAAGCACCGTCGGGG
Source organism: Lepilemur ruficaudatus (assembly GCA_963574885.1). NCBI lineage: Eukaryota > Metazoa > Chordata > Mammalia > Primates > Lepilemuridae > Lepilemur > Lepilemur ruficaudatus. The sequence goes on along the minus strand of CAUYRT010038148.1, from coordinate 6,872 downwards.
ACAAGGACTGTAAATACTCCTTTCATACTCCAGACAACACTCTCCCATAAAAGATCCTGCAGATCCCATTCATCCAACTAATTCCCTTGTTTTGAGTGTAGATCCACCTTGCAATTTTCTGATTATGGTTTGGCTTCCTAGGCTCTATAGAGAAAAAAGTGTTGCTTTGGCGATTGTATGCTTCACTATTAACGGTAAGTTAGAGTTATGATTTATACATCAGTCTCTGTTGCATTGATTAATGTGAGTCTGCTGCCAGAGACGCATCCACCCAAAGGCCAACGGTCTGGATCTCTAGGACTGGGGACCGTGTTATACTTGCCGAGGTCATGCTTTACCGTGAGTTCTCTTACATCTGTTGTTTATCTTCTGGTTATAGCCGCGGCACCATTGTTGGATAGAAATGGCCTTATTTCTTTCAAAAGTCAAAGCCATAGAATCACGCATTCAAGAACTGTAGCTATTATCAAAATACATCATAAAGCAGCTTCTCCCTCCCTCATGCCCACCCAGCTCTAATCCCCAAGGGCAATTAATCTCACCTCATTTCTCCTGGAATTTATCCTCATAACTTTCAAGTCCTATATATATATTCTATTTATTACCTTATTGATTTTAAATATGTTGGAAAAAATTAAATTGATGAGCTTCTGTTTTCTGGGAAGTTTTCCTGTCTTTATTTATAATTTAATGATTGGAATATCGTTCCAACTATTGGGTTAACATTTTCCACACGCGCTTTCTTGTTTTTTGATGACTGCTCTTTTGTGTCATGCTGTTTTTGTTTTATGAATGTGGTAGTTTTTATGTCTCTGAAGATACTCAATACTTTTTGAAGATTTCTTTTGTTTCTGGAATAATTTCTGTGTCCTTCACATCTGAAAATTCTATTTGTTTGTTTTAGTTTTGCTGGTATATCACCGGTTTTCCCAGCTTCACGTTTGCGGTGGGCGGACTCTTTAAGTGGCCACCAGAGTCTCCACGCCCCTCCTAGGGCCATGCCCTGGAGCCATCCCCTCCTGGGGTGTGGGACGGACTTGTGACTTGCTTCTAACCGACCGAATGCCACAAAGGTGACCAGATGGCCATGAGTACAATCAGATTGGACATTAGTCTTGCTGGAATCTCTTTCTGTTGCTGGCTTTGAGGAGGCAAGTGGTCATGTTGGGCAGCCCCACGTGGCAGGAAACCAAGGGCGTCTCTGGGGATGGAGGCGGCCTCTGGCCAACAGCCAACAAAAACCTGAAGCCTCCAGTCCAGCGACCACAGGGAACTAAATTCCGCCAACAAGCGAGTGAGCTTGGAAGTGGATTCTTCTCTGGTCAAAGTTCGCGTGCCTTGCTGACGGCCGAGCTGAGACCGAAGCCTGGACTCTGTTTCTTAATGAAGTGCTCGAAAGCTGATAAGAAACTGCGTTTCTAAAGTCAAAAAGGAACAAACACACCAAGTATGGGCAAGGGTGTGGAGCAGCTGCGGGTCTCGTGCACTGTTTGGGGAAATACAGAATGATGCAGCCCTCAGGAAGGCGGTTTTGGAGTTTCTTAAAAAGTTAAAGATTACAGCAATAATGAGATACAATTACACACCTATCAGAATGGCCAAAATCTAAAACCCTGAGAACACAAAATGCCGAGGAGAGCGCAGAGCAACAGGAATGCTCTGTCATTGCTGGTGAGAATGCAAAATGTGCAACCAATTTGGGGAAAAAATTGGCAATTTCTTACACAACCAAACATCCTCTTACCATAGGATCCAACAATCATGGTATCTACCTTGTACTCACCCAAAGGACTTGAAAACTTAACGATCACACAAAACCCTGCACATGCATGTTCGTAGCAGGCTCATTCCTAACTGCTGAAACTTGAAAGCACCCAGGACGTTCTTCAGTACTCGGATGAATAAACTGCAATGAAACAGTATTCACCGCTGAAGAAGAAACAAACTATCAAGCTATAATAAAAGACATGAGAGAAACTTAAATGCTTATTACTCAGGGAGAGAGGGCAGTCTGAAAAGGCTGCGTACTGAATGCTTCCAACTACGTGATGTTCCGGAAAAGGCAAAACTGTGGGGACAGTACACCCGTCAGTGGTTGCCGGGAGTTAGCGGGGAGGGCGGGCCGGCGGGCGGAGCGCAGGGTGTGAGATTCTGTGCCGTGACTCGGTGCGCTGGCGAGGTGGGCATGCCATTACACACGTGTCAAAACTCATAAAACCCACAGCCCCGGGAATGAACCCCAAAGTAAACATGGGCTTTGGGTGATTGCGATGTGCCGATGTAGGCTCGTAGGTTGTGACAAGTACCACTCCGGTGAGGGACATTGACTGTGGGGGAGGCCACACGCGTGGGGAGGGGGGTGTGGGGGATCTCTGTATTTTCCGCTCAACTTTGCTATGAACTTCAAACTGCTCTAAAAACTGAAGTCTATTTTGAAAAGTTAAACACACACATCCTATATGATCCAGCAACCCCGCTCCTGGAGTTTACTTTAGAAAAATGAAAACTGATGTTCAATCAAAAGCGTGAACTTAAAAGTTTATAGTAGTTCTCTTCCTCATTGCTAAAAACTGGAAACAGCCCAAATGTCCTTCAACAGGAGAACAGATGAACCGTGGTCCGTCCACACCGTGGGATGCTGCTCAGCGATTTGAAAAGAAAACAAGCTACTGGTGCACGCAGCAGCCCAGTGAACGTCAAAGGCGCAGTGAAAGAAGCCTGTTTCAGAAGCCCCGTGCCGCGTGATTCCCTGAAAGGACATTCTCAGAAAGACAGGGTGACAGCGTTGGAGACCATGTCGGCGGCTGCCCGCGTCTGGGGAGGAGGAAAGCTGTGGCCGTCAGGGCGGGAGTTTTCGGAGTGACGCCAGTGCCCTGCATCCCCATCGGGGCGGCAGTTACCTGAATCCGTACACAGGTTAATAGTCACAGACGTGTACACCGCTCCCCGATTTAATACTGCCATGTATTTAATAATAATTTAAAAATAAAAACACACTTCATATTTAGACTGCACTGTAGAAAAAAATAATCTACCAACCACGTGACCCAATCACTTCCCCTCTAGGTGTTTTTCCAAGAGAAATGAAAGCGCAGGTCCAGCCGAGTCTCGCAGACAAATGCTCACAGCACCTTTATGTGTAACAGGCAGAAACTGGAGACGGCCCCGTCGTCCTCACACAGGTGAACGCAAAACTAAATAAAGAAACGGAGTGCGATGGGGTGCGACTCGGCAATGAAAGGAAACGAACTGTTGCCACAGGGAACGGCGTGGGTGAGTCTCAAACAGCTACGGTGAGTGACAGGAGCCAGACCACCCCCCAGGCCCCAGCATCTGCTGTGTGACTCCACTCGGACACGTCACGGGGCTGCAGACTCACCTGCAGGAGCTGCCGGGGGATGGGAGGCGTGAGCGGGAGGGAGCGTTAGGAAGAGCGCAGGAAGCTTTCGGAGCCGGCGGATGTGTTCACCATCTGGACTGTGGGGAGGGTTTTACACATATGTAAGTATATATGTTAAAAAATATTTATTTTTTAATGCTGTCTGACCCAGTGTCGAGGCCCTGGCTGGAGGCTGGTCAGTCCCTCCTGGAGCAGCTGATCATGTCCACACCCCAAGCTCTTCCCTCGTCAGGCTGTCACAGGCCAGGGGCACTATACACCCTTCCTAACCACCCAGAGCCGGTACCAGACAACGAGGGCAGCTCACATGCCCTGGAGCCTGCAGAATTGCTCCCATCAGCCAAGCCACGAGGAGCCCACAAAACCTAGGGTTAAGTAAGCAGGAGGCTGTTAGCTGGGACTGTCTCCTTACTTTGAGTTCCTGCGTAACATCCTGCAGCCCACCTTAGTGTGTAGGCAAACCGAAACCTAACTTAGGGGCAGAACGTGAGGTCCAGCCCATCACCGGCCGCCAACTGCTCCACCCATGCCCAGATACGGCAGGTGCCCAGCCGTGGCCAAGCCGGCGGTTTCCCTGCTTGGCTTCCCTGCTCAGCCTGCACAGGCTCGCTGCTCGTACCGCCGGGTGGAGCTCTCGGAACCCCTTCTGGTTCTCAGAGCCGCCCAATTCATGAATTGCTCTTTGCTCACATAAATTCTGCTGAATTTAATCTGTCTGAAGTTTTTCTTTGGGCACCACAGACACAAGCTGGTCCTGTAGCTGCAGTTTCTGTCCCCAGGATGCCCCTGCCCGACAGCCTTCTCTCATTTGTGAGTAACGGAGTGTTGCTTTTCGTCTGTCTGTGTGTCATTGTGCTGTGTCCTGCCATCAAAAGATCCTTCACATTCAAAATGTATGTATGTTAAAATTTACCAAATTGTGTGCTTTTAGTATGCACTATTTATTATAAGCCAGTAATACCTGAATAAAGCCATTTAAAAAAATCCCGTGAAGCAAAATCAACAGAGTGATTCTCCCCAACCTATGGAAGGAGAGAAAATATTTGCAAATCCTGTATGACAGGCAGTTACTCTCCGGAATATATAAAGAACTGCTATGACTCAACAACAACAAAAAATCACCCAAATAACTTGATTTTAAAACAGGCAAAAGACTTAAACTTTATTTCCTCGAAGAAGGTGTACGCATGGCCAACAAGCACACGAAAAGACGCTCAACATCACAGATCAACAGTGAAAGGCAAACCCAAACCACATGGAGATGTCACCCCACACCCGTCACGATGGCTACTATCACAAAGCCCCCAAAATATCAAATACTGGTGGGGATGTGGAGAAACCAGTACCTTCTGCACTGTCGGCGGGAATGTGAAATATGCAACTGCTTTGAAAAAAGTATGGAAGTTCTTCAAAGAGTTAAAAATAGAGCTGCCGTACGATCCGACAACCTCATTCTGAGCTCATATTCCAACAGTATTGGAATCAGGATCTGGAAGAGGCATTTGCACACTGACAGCAGCTTTTCTCGAAATAGCCAGTATGTGGAAGCAATCGTAGTGTCCGTGGATGGACGACAAACAGATAAACAAAATGCGATCCACACACACAGTGGGGTATTATCCAGCCTTACAAAGGAAAGGAATCCTGCAACGTTACTGAACCCTGAGGACATTATGCTAAGTGAAATACTCGAGTCACCAGAGGACAGATACTTACAGGAGGTATCCACAGTGGTCAGACACATAGAAACGAAACATGAAATGTGGTTTCCAGGGGCTTGGACAAGAGTGAAGTGGGAAGTCAGTGCTCAATATGTAGAGTTTTAGTTTTGCAAGGTGAAAAAGTTCTAGAGGTCTACTGCACAGCACTGTGAATATAGGCAGCACCATTGAACTGCACATTGAAAAATGCTTAAGACGGTAAATTTTATGTTATGTATTTTCTACCACAATTTCTTGAAAAAAAACAACCTAAGAGGTGAATAAAGTGGTTATTTCTAGCTCCATTTTGCAGATGTGAAAACTGAGGCTTAGGAAGACTAAGTTACTCATCCAGGGTCACTCAGCCACATCGATGCCCTCAGACCCAAGCCACTGGACCTCGTAGAGGCCCCTCTGACCTCCTCCGCAATGAGAAGGGAGGTGATCACGGACTGAGTGTCTGACCACCTGGAGCCTGAGCTAGCTCACACCCCGGGAAACTGAGGTCTGGAATTCCCAGAGCCCTGATGCTGCTTCCAGGTCCTGCGTGAGCCTCCTCCCCGGGTCGTGTCCCGAGGACAGGCTGAGCAGCCAGTGCACACGTCCTAGCACCGGGCAAGGCCGTGCGGTTATCAGGGCGTGGGGTTGACAGAGCTCGGTGTTCACACGCTTGGGCACAGGCCCTTCCCGGGGAGGATGGAGCTGGAGCAGAAGGGGAGGGGCAGCCTGTGGCCTGGTACCCCCATTTGTGCTTTTGCCCCAACCCCACCTATTTTAGGAGCAACCCGCCCAGCTGATTCATGTGGAGCCATGGTTGGAATCCAGCTCTGACCACAGGCACAAAGCTCTAATTTCTTACGCTACACCTCGGGTTTGGAGAAACGACGGGGTAAGTGTAACCTTAACACAAACTGCTCATCAAGGAAATGCCACTTACTGCTGTTACTAATGAAGAATATTATTCTACTAGTCCCCAGGAACTGATTTTCACAATCTCTAGATTTTTCCCTAAGCTTTGCAAAATATTACTTACTACCACATAATTTTGACTTTAATTCAGATGTAAAATAAGAATATATTTTAGGTCTTTATTGTAGGTTTCATACTATAATATGCTTCTTATACAATGGTGTCAGTTATTTAAATTAATTTCTTGTTCCTACTTTTCTTTTTTATTTTTAAAACATTTATTTCAATGGACTTAGGGGTACAAGTGTTTTGTTGTGATGTGGATGCATTGCACGGTTGTGAAGTCTGGGCTTTCGGTGCACCCGTCATCCAAATAGCATAGGTTTTGATCCCTCGCCCCCTCCCGCCTGCTGCATCTCTGGAGTGCATTATACCGCTGCGCATGACCACGCATGCCATCGTCTAGCTCCCGCTTATAAATGAGAACTTGCGGTGTTTGTTTTTCTATTCCTGAGATACCTCAGTTAGGACAACACCTTCCAGCTCCATCCGAGTCGCTGCGAAAGACGTTATTTCATTCTTTTTATGGCTGAGTAGTACCCCATGGGGGACATATAAAAATGTACCACGTTTTCTTTTTTGTTCTTTCTGTTGCCTTTTCTTGGGTTAGTTGAATATTTTTTTTTTGAGACAGAGTCTTGCTCTGTTGCCCTGGCTAGAGGGCCGTGGCGTCAGCCTAGCTCACAGCAACCTCAAACTCCTGGGCTCAAGCGATCTTTCTGCCGCAGCCTCCCAAGTGGCTGGGACTACAGGCATGTGCCACCATGCCTGGCTAATTTTTTCTATATATTTTTAGTTGGCCA
>CAUYRT010038146.1:0-15739 GCA_963574885.1 Lepilemur ruficaudatus | reverse complement strand
GCACTCTAGCCTGGGCAACAGAGTGAGACTCTGTCTCTAAAAAAAAAAAAAAAAAAAAAAAAGTGGTTAATTAAATTCAAAAAGGGAACAATAACTAATGCAGCATAATTTTTCAGCTAATCAGAATGCACACAAAATGTGGCATCCTGAAGAACTGAAGGAAACATTTTCAATCATCTAAAATACTTAAAAATCAAACTAATGTATCTCTTCCAGGACACATAAGACATTTATACTCTGATTTGCCTCTGGAGAAGGACACAAGGTAGCTACAGAAAAGGAATGGGAGGGAAATCTTCCACTATGCACCATGTTGGCACCTTTTGAATTATAAATCCATGTAAGTGCATTACCAACAAACAATAAATACAGAAAAGAAAATGTATACTCTTCTTCCTTGCCTGAGTAGGTGAAGTAGAATTAGCAAGATTCTTGAGGGTTTTTTTTTTTTAAATCTTTTAAGAATACTCTGCCTCTATTTTATATGAGCCATTTGTAAAACAAATGTTTTTAAGTAAGTAACTTCCTATGCAATTTAACACCACATATATATCACTTAAAAGGCAATAGCTTTATCCGGGCATTGTGGAACATTCAAAATGGTATAAAATGTGATCTCTGGCTTTGGAGAACATACTTTTTATTGGCTGATAGAACACATAAAGAAGTATAAATAATAAGGCAAGCTCAAAGTTGTCCACATGAAATTATTACTATAATTCCTAGCATAGACTGACAGAAGCAATTCAAACAGACAAATATCAGAGTGGGCTAGAGTACATACAGAGGAGATTTTATGCAATGTTTGTGTTAGTTAGGTCATGCTGAGCTGCAGTAACAAATCCCTCCTAATAATTCAATGACTTAAATAACAGTGTATGTATCTCTCATATAGCAGTCAAGGGTGGGCTTTGGGTTAGTTGAGTGACTCTCTTCCATGATCAGAAAAGCACTCAGACTGACAATTACTTTGCCTCTTCCAATGTGTCCCTCGGCATCTATCTCAGCCAGTGTTAGGAGAAAGAGCACAGAGAAGCATGCGTGCACTCGTATGTGGGTCCACTCCTCAAAGTGTACCCATCCCTTCTTTTCACACTCCATTAACCGCAGCTCAGCAAGAAGGCCACACCTCACTATATGAGACGCAGGGGCATGCAATCTAGTTGGCCAGTCACATACTGGACTCTTCCATTGCAAAGGGAGAAGTGAAATGCATTTCGGTGGGCAGTGAGAGTGTCTATCACAGATACGGAGCACCGATGATTTGGAGGATTAAAGACCAGAAAGAATGGTTTTACCCAGGCAGGAAGAACAATAAGTAAAACTGGGCTGTTAAACCTCATGAGGCCTCTATTTCTTAAGCTGATAAGAAAAAACTCATTCTAGGTGATTCCTAAAATTGTTTCTATCTTTTAAATCTTGGTGGTTCTGGAAGCTAACATTCAGCAGGTATTGTGTTCAGCTGGAGCAAGGTGTTCATGTTGGAAATGGTGCAAGATAACTCTTACATTATGTAGGTAGAGTGAGTCTTGAATAATCACTGGATTGCACCGGAGATTTAAAAAAAATGAGGTGACGAATATCGACCAAGTATCTCTCTGTGGTGGTTAATTTTATGTGTAAACTTTACTGGATAAGGAATACATAGCTGGGAACAAATTATTTCCGAGTGTGTCTGTCAGAGTGTTTCTTGAAGTGATTAACATTTGAATCAGTAGACTAGGAGGACCCACCTTCACCAACAGGGCATCATCCTATCCACTGAGGGCCTGGATAGAACACAAAGGCTAAGGAATGGCAAATTTGCTCTCTCACTTTCTCTTTCTGATCTGGGACATCCATGTTCTCCTGCCCTTGGACATCGGAGCTCCTATTTCTCAGGCCTTTGGCCTTGGACTAAATTACGCCACCAGCTCTCACAGTTGACATGCTTGCCGGTAGCATATCATGAGGTTGCTTGGCCTCCTTAATAGTGTGAGCCAGTTCCCATAATAAATCTCCTTATATATTTATATATTAATATATCATATTGGCTCTTGTTTTTCTGGAGAACCCTGGCTAACATACTATTATATACGGGTTACTCTACCAGGTATTGTTGAGTACACAAAGAAGTTAACTCATTCTTTTAGAGAATAGGTAGCAGATGCTCCTTAACCTGTGATGGGGCTAGGTCCTGATAAACCCATCATAAATTGAAAATAGAGTAAGTTGAAATGCATTTAATATACCCAACCCACTGATCATCATAGCGTAGCCTAGCCTACCTTAAACATGCTCAGAACACTTACATTAGCCTACAGTTGGGCAAGATCATCTAACACAAAGCCTCTTTTATAATGAAGTGTTGAATATCTCATGTAATTTATTGACTGCCATACCAACAGTGAAAAACAGAATGGTTGTAAGGGTACTTGAAGTACAATTTCTACTGAGTGTATATCACTTTCTCACACCATCGTAAAGTGGAGAAACCATTAAGTTAAACCATTGTAAGTAGGAGACCGTTTGCATTTATGGGACAGCCGAGTTGGATAAAGAAGAGGAAAGATTAAAAATCAAACAGAATGAGCTATGTTTCTAGAGCTCCAGATCTCAAAATACAGAGTAGGAGACTGGGGTGAATATTAAATGATTCTGAATATTTTTTATTAGATTTTTCTCAAGGAAAAAAAATCTCTAATAGGAGCTTGTTTTCCTGTGATTTGTCTTTTGCAATTGGCAATATTAATTGCCACTCAATGAAAGTTCTGATTAATTAACCTTGGGTTAACTATAGTTTTACTGCAAGTAAAAATGCATGACTTCATCCTTTATTTTACAGGCTAGTCAATTTAAGATTCTTTACGAGGTAAAATCAGACCTTGAGGCAATCAAGGTATTCCATGCAATTTACCAGTTTCTATGAAAATATATTTTCAGGTTCTATAATCACTTGAAAACTTTGCCAAATGTGGTGTTCTAATGCAATAAATTCTTAGCCAGTCATATCTTTAAGGTATTCCAGGACTATTTGGATGTAATGGCTCTATCCTGACTTTATTTTTCTATAGTTTTAGTTTTTAAAAGGGTAGGGTTTGTGGAATTCATAGATAAATTATTATGCTGAGTATTTTGGAGGAAGAGCATTTCCACATTTTCCTGTTTAGTTTTGGCTTTTGGCAATTATTTTTGTTGTCTCCAAATACCTGCTTCAATTTACCCTTCTTATATAACACAAGACCTGGGACTAGGAGTCAGGAGAAATGCATTTTGTCACTTACTGCTGGGCACATCTTTGCCCTCATGAAGTCTTGGGTTTACTTGTGTCAAATGAGGGGAATGGAGAAGATAATGTAGGTTGCACTCCATTTGAAATGCTACTGTTGTATAAGTGAATATTGGGCTGATCACCTTTCTTTATTTGATTATCAATCTGCCTATGTAATTATAAATTTTAAAAAGTCCTGTTCTTTTGATTTTCGAACAATTTGTGATTGGGTGCGAAATCAGCTTACATGAATGTCCTTTCCCTCAACTGCAGAACTAAAAGGCAAAAATAGTTTTCTGGAAAAGTGCATATTTGCTTGTTAAACTGGGGTCTGATTTATATTGTGCCAAGTACCATTACTAACAATTATGTAGGCTTTGAAATGAAATTATGACTTGGAAATATATGTGGCATATGTTCTACCCCAATTTAAAAGTGTGCTTATGGAAAACTTTTAAAAAAAATTCCACAAACCCTACTAAAATCTAAGAGTTGAACAAATCAATTTACAGGGGTTTTCCCTTTGCATAGAAGTAATGTTCATATCTCTCAACTTCTAAACAGCAGATAGTTTTAAATCTCATTTCATGTTGTAATAATGATAATAAAACCCATAATGGCAGCTCACATTTATGGAGTTCTGACTGGATCCCCGGTTATATACCAAATGCTTTATGTGAATTATCCTTTTACTCTATAATCTCCATAGCCAGGCTGCCCCATTTAATATGTATGTAAGGAAAACCTTAATGCTCAATTGGTATTACACACACTAAACACACACACACAGAACAAACCCTTGTGAGGAGAAGGATCAAGGAGAACAGAGTCTAAAAAATAACCACCCTGAAGTCATGTGACAGATCTAGCAAATTCTTTTTATTTACATAGAAATGTGTACACATACTTTCTCTGTACACAGAAAATTCTAAGTTTATATACACATATGGTTCCCACATATTTTACAATAAATAATATTTTACTGTCATTTCTAGATGATAATAAATAGATGTCTCAAAATATTACTCACTAACCACAAAGTTACAAAAGCACCTGATGAACTCAGAGCAAACATTTCAAGCCTGTATTACCACACGCTAAGCCTAGTACAATTTTTACAAAAGACAAAATTGAAGACTGTGCAGATATTACCAGTTAAAAAAAAAAAAGGAATGGAGATGTAAAATAGAGAATAGAGCTATTGGCTTTTGAACAGTGTGGTAAGAGCATTTTTGTTGCTCAGTACTTAATATCCTTTAGTCCTCAATTTAATGTTTTACTTTAGTTGATATTTTACAGATAAGATGGGGGAAAGAAGTTAACATCTATTGTAAAAAAAGTGACCATTCCACAAGTGTCCCAAGTTCCAGAAGACTTTCTCCTGGTCAACTAGACCCTCTTCTGTGCTAATTCAGTGATCATCCTGTCCCGCCACACAGGACTGCTGTTCACCCCTCCGAGAAGATGAGAAGGGCACTGATTGTGAAGTGTCATTACTTCGGAAGTAATCTCAAAAGCCTGGCAAGGCAGGTATCTTGGCTGTCAGAATTTAACAACCGGAAATGTCCAGATAGAACTCTTAATTTCCACAGAGAGTTTGATTTTTCATTCAAGTAATTAACTAAATTCAAGACCTTAATCTGGAGGCTTGAAATAACGAATCCATAATCCTGGAATTTCCTCCCTCCACTTTCAATTTTTTTTTCCCGTTCTGGCTTAGGAAAGAATTTCAGAGTTATTCTACACGTTATAAAATCACACTATCAAATGACTGGGATTAGGTTCTAAGCTATAGGGTGGATGCAAATTTTACATCATTCCTGATAATCTCACAGCATCCAATTTGGCAAGAGTCTAAAAATATCCTGATCTTCATTGTTGTTAAACGGACTTAATCCACAGATTTGTTTTTCCAATGCACCAGTCCTATGACTCAGATGAGAGTTATAAAGATGGTGGCCAACACAGCGCTAAGTGGCTACATCACATTCCACTCAACTCTAGCTCAGATGGTAATGTACTCGGTTTCATGGTGACACTGAAACTTCACACACAAGTTTTGAAACAAATTTTACCCTTTCATCTCTCATATCAATAACAGTACAGATGTGGGGGAAAAGACAGTAATAAAAAAAAAAAGACTCCAACGTCAGAAACAATTCATCTATCAAATACAATCTTCTCAGTTCCTTTGCTGGATCTGCTATTTTTAAGGTAATCTTCCAAAACATATTTCAAAGGCAGGCTCATGTCAAGAGCAACGTTTACCACACGCACACTCCATCCAGTTCCTTCTTGTCACACTTGGCTACCACTGATGTTTCTTCTAGAGCAACAGTAATATTTCTAGAATTTAACCACCTTACGTAAAAGTGACGGTTTCATCAACAGCTTGACTCTTTAGATAAAGGGACTTATGATCAAAACAAACACATTTCACATTTAAAGATGTTTCTTTTTCTTTTTTCTGTTTTTAAATTTGAAAACCTGATAGGGAACTAAGAGTTCACTGCCAGAAACAAAAGGGATCTTTTACCATGAAGATCTGGGCTTGTTTCTTGGTCATCATAATTAAATATGTATATATAAATATGTATATCTCCACCCCTCATTTCCATCACCATGGAAGGATCAACCAGAAGATAAGTATGGGGTCTCACTATGGTAGTTGTAGTCGGGACACACCTTTTGCACAAGTTTATAATCAACACTGTAAAAGGCGATGTAAATGCAAATGACCTTGAAGGGCTTGGAGCACAACCAAGACACATGGCTCTGAGTCTGCTCCTGGTAGCAGATCTTGGACGGGTCAAAGTTGCACAGGGCAGTTTTCTTTGCCCGATCTGTTTTTTCATACTCAATGCGACAATTGAAAGATTTGGATTCCTTGGTCTCCAAGGTAGACTGGGGCGAAACTTCAAATTCCACCACCTTGGAGGGAGGTACCAAGCTCACGGAAACATTGCCCAGACCCGTTGAATTATGTCGGAAATAAACACTGAAGGTCCCATTTCCGTGGTCGACAATCTTTCCTGTGATGAGGAGGTTGAGTTTGACAGTTTTAATGTTGGAATGAAAGTCACCCCATCCAAACATTTTCTTAAATTTTCCCGTTTTTACGATTGGCCGCCGTTTAGTTCTTGTCAGTGGCTCCTGAACCTCCGTGATGTTGGCCAGCCAATCCCAAAAGTTTTCCATGCTGTCTGCATATGCCAGGGGACCCGGCTTGGGCACTGGAGACTGTTTAACAAACAGGCGCAGAGGACTGATGATCCTTGAGTGCACCACGTTGCCCACCAGTGTCCCCGGGGCATCTTTGTCTTCCCAGTCCAGCCCCTCCGTGGCATGCACCACTTCTTTACTGTCACAGAATAGCTGTTTGGAAAGAAGAAAGAGAAATAAACTTTAGGGTAGGCTTTGAGCGTGCACACAGACCAAAGTTAAAGCACAAGGAAAATTCATTCAATATTATTTAGATTTTTGCTAAATGGCGTTTCACACACACAGCTGAGCTCAACAGTGTAACAAGATGAGTATTTAATTTAAATGATGCAAAACTGGGAGTATAAAAATTAAACTGGTGAGATTAAGAACAAAGTATTTTGTTTTAATGGTCTGATGTGTTTTTAGTTGTTCTTTGCTAATCTTCACAATTCTATTTTTCAGACTGGGAGAAGTAGTATATTTTGGACTGTCATTTGATAAAATCATGAAATTTATTAAAGTCTTTTCTTTCAGGTAGAAGAATGCTGAAGGTTTCTACCAAGAAGCTAGAAACCACCTGACTATGATATTAATAATTCTCTTAAATATAGCTGGAAATATTAAGGGTATCATGTTCAAAATTATAACATACAATTTCATTACTTTTGATATAATTCCATCTCAAACTCTATGACAAAAAAGGCATGTGATCAGTAGTAGTAGGAAGTTCCATAAAAAGTTTTAGTTGAAAAAATATAAGTACAAATTTAGTTGCCTTTATAAAAACAGAAATAATGTGGAAAAGTATATTTTGAATTAATTAATAAGCTATATATGATTTAATAAATTTTATTATAACTGAATTATACCCTGAGAGATAGGATTGCTAAGAAAGTGCTATGTGCATGTGTTTTATGGGTTCCACAGTATTTTGGTTCAAATCAAAGCCACTGAAACATAAGACTTTACTTGCATTTGGTTTTCCTTTTTATTCTTTTTATAGTATGAGACTTCCCATGATTTCTAAAAATCATTTAGTGAAGTCAATACGGATGTTGAGGGACAGAATCGTTATATACGAAACTGTTGCCTGGAGTGAATATTTGTGGATGAGTTATAAAGTCTGGAAAATAGAGGTTTCTAGTGGGAACACAGATAGCTTCTTATCTCTAATGGCACAAACCACTCCTGTAACGATTCTACGGAAAACTGTCAGCATGATGAAAAGGATGGGAGAGAAGGGAGGCTATGTTTATGTACTGTTTCTCCACCGTTCAAACTTGGCAAAACACTTGGTAAAACCAGTTTCAGATTGTTCCAAAAATTATTGCTTTTAATCCAATTTTGAAAAAGACACAACCTGGATTATAAATATTACATTCAACTCTATGTTATAGTTTGATAACATGAAGTTATCTTTTGTATGTTCTTAAATGTTTACAAGTTAAAGTCCTAACAGAGCTTTGCGAAAAGTGTCTTCACTTATATCTAGTTCCAAGATCACTTTTGAGTAGGAATCCAAGGACTCACAGTGTGACTAGGGTTTTTGGTGAGGGTTACATAATATACTTCTTCCTTTGATTAATTTCCTGAAGGCTTTTCTTCCTCATTTTTGGAGTTCTTAAAAATTATTTTCTCTTCACTTAAATTATTGAAGTTAGTAGAAGGGCAAATTGATAAGATGCACATTCTTACTTTTTTGAGAACTCAAATCCATATTACCTCTTTTTAGGGGCTTATACATCCTGAATTGATCATTCTTTCTCTCTCCTGGTGTTGAACAGCTGGCATATTTGCCAGGGTGAGAGGGATCATTACTCTGGATTTCTGGCTGAAAATATTTCTGATACTGTAACTACAGTTTTCTGATTTTGAACACCCTTAATTATAAGATACACAAACTTCATTCTAATCAACTGGTCAGAGCCGATGGAGCTCAGTACCCTGCCTCCACTTCTGACTTCAGTCTCCTGAGAATGGAGGCAGAGTGGTCCAAGGGACATGTCTTGGCCTCTCTCTAGAGAGAAGGCCAAGGACACAGGGGCAGAAAAGGAGCCTCTTGCTTATCAAGGTGCAATTTCTCTTCTCTAGGATCATGATTCTTGTTGCCTACAGTCTATTACCTAGTTTTCACCTGTTTCCAGGATTTCATGAGATTCGCCTTGCGCGGCTAATGCTGACAGACACACCTACCATTTGCTGAACATCTGGCGTAAAAGAAATGCTTTCTTTTCCTGATCCTCTAATGCCTGATCAGGTACAGCTCACTCCTATTTTCCTTTCTTTCTTTCATGGGGCATAGTCCTTCTGACATTTTCCTCTTTAAACTTGATTTTCGTTTTTTAAATCTTGATTCTTACTTTTATATACCATGCTACCAATAAATTTTTTATTGGCAGAACTAAAATACATTTTCCATGCAAAAATGTTTTTCCACCCCAAGCATAAAGACAGTCTTTCCTACCAGAAGCAACATGCTTTTTTTGTTTCTTAAGGTGTTTGTTTAACGTCACACATTTTCCTGAATTTTTTTCTAACTGAATCATTTTCCTTGATTTAGTACTTTGCCCAATTTTCTCCTCACTTTCTCATTATTGAAAACCTGTAAACATTGAGCCCATCATTTAGTTTTCCAATCACACAGCGTCTTAGCTGATCATGGTACATTTCAGAATACATGATAGACACGAACACCTTATGAGGTTCTTCTCTTATCTCTAGGACTTCTGTTGTGATAGTTCTGAGATTGCTCAATGATAAAAATAAATGGCCATTCACTGAGACTTTTTAAAGATCTCAAGATTTTCCTGGTAGTAATTTACGTTGTAACAGAAGTTGACTCAAACATATGTGTCTCACCTAAGAAATAAGAGAGTAAAAAAAAAAAATCTAAGCTTTTCAAACAGATAGATCAGGTGTGATTATTTGCTTTTACAAAGGTCCTTTAAATCTTCAGAAAAGATTTTCCACATGAGAATGTAAATTGGAATTTGAGTTCTAAAAAATTCATTCTGACACACTACTCTTCAGGTCTAAACCTGCTCAAAGAGCCCTTGATTTTGAGATTGGTCTATACAAAAATAATAAAATTTAGCTAATAGTGCAGATCTATACTGTTTCTCTCTTCCAATGACAATACTCACTGGCAGTACCTTAGACAAAAAGTGCAGATATACATTTATACATAACATTTGTACATATAAATATATATGAAATATGTATGAAATATATTTCATATATTCTAATATTTCAATATATTTTATATATTTCAACATTTCATATATTTATATGTACAAATGTTATGTATAAACATATATGAAAGCATATATATTTTTATATTTTAAAAAATTTCATTGCTTTTCTTAGACCATCATTTTTCTAATTTGTTTTGACAATATTAACCAAATTGGGAAATTATACATCATCTGTTTATTGCTTTAAAGTACATGGACAGTTCTCATCAGTGCTGATTTCTAAACCTAAGCCCAAATCTCAAAAAGCTATCAGATAATGATATACTGGTAGAAGAGTATAATTAAAAAGGTAAATATATTTCTCTGTGTCTTTAATAAGCTGACAATTCCATCTCTTCTCCCAACTTTCTCTCCCTTTAGTGTAACTTGTTCAGCCTTCCTCTTGTTATAAATCATCACTATATAACACCACTGCTGAGAGGGCAACCTCTCCTATACCAGGTCTACGTAGATTGATTGTTGTATGACCTAAGTCCCCAAGGCCCACGCTTAACCTCAGAAGACCTAATCAGGGAAGACTGGGGCTGATGAGCCACTCCTGCCCCGCCTCCCATCCCCCCACCTTTCCGTATACTCCCAATAGGGAAGCAGCATAATATGGTGGAAAGAGCATAGCATTTGGTACCTGATGACATCAGCACTCCTTGATATGTATGTATGTATGACTGAACCCCAGTTTTCTCACCTGTATCTCCTTTGCTGGTTGGCTACGAGGACTAACTAAAAGTCCTTTGCTGGTTGGCTGTAAGGACTAACTAAAAGAATGGATGGATATTACTGAGCCTAATCCTTGGCAAAAAGCATTCAATGACTGATGCTCCTTCATGGTCCAATGTATAGTCTCGTGCTTTCTACTCAGAAGTGTCTCCGAAGAGTTATACGAATTCTCAAGCCTCCAGGAAACTGATTAACGGTTAATTGAGCAACTTGTTCAGTGCCATGTGATAAATTAAGGACCAAGTAGAAGTCAACGCCCTCAACCCCAGAATATCAGTCAAATATTTCCCTATATTCCCAGTCTCACTGGCATCCAAATTACTTCCAGATCACAGGCAAAGGCGAGCTCTCCTTGCCAACAAAATGTGTTTGTGGACCTTTGATTCCAACCTACCACATGAGTCAGCAAAGGGAACTGAGTGTATAAAGTGTCTGGCAGGTGCCCTCATTCCTGAACAGATAATTTCTGTGCTACAACACGCTGGGAGAAGACTGTAGGTGGTTCTGAACCTGTTGGCAAACCACTCTGTCCAAGGCAAGATTGTTAGATGTTATTTAAAGAACACATGGCTGTATCCCCCTGGTTACTTTTGTACTTGCTGGGGCTCTTCATGCTAATTTCAGAATCACCACTGTCTTTTGTCCCATCATATTACAATAGCAATGCAAAAACATTTAACCTCAAGCACAAAATGGAGCTTTAAAAAGGAGAAGAAAGAGGAATTGCTGTGTTTTATCTGTTTGAACATTCCTTGATTTCAACACATTTATCAAAGCTTAAGTAATTTATGTCTTGGCAGGGTGTATCAATTTCACAAAGCACACACATTAGCTAGATACAATGATATCATATTAGCTTTTTTCTGCATCTTACAGAAGAGCTCAAAAAGATTAATAAAAGCTCAAACCTTCATCAATTAAATGGAACAGGTGGAAGGAAGGGAGCAGAGGAATAAGACTGTATTTCATTTCAGTTCTTTTGTTTTTTAGAGGGGGGAAAGCTGACAGGTTCAAATCATTCTTCATAGCAAGCTAAAGTTGAATT
Organism: Lepilemur ruficaudatus; assembly: GCA_963574885.1. Lineage (NCBI taxonomy): Eukaryota > Metazoa > Chordata > Mammalia > Primates > Lepilemuridae > Lepilemur > Lepilemur ruficaudatus. The sequence goes on along the minus strand of CAUYRT010038146.1, from coordinate 4,269 downwards.
TCACTGATAATTAAATGCATTTTTTCCCAGGAGGCAGAGAAGCTGCAATGAATTTTATAGTAGCAGATGTGAGAACTGTCACGAGTTATGGAAATAATTTAGAAACTAAAAAGCATCTTCCTCTGCAAACACTGTATCAGAAGAGCCTTTTCTTTCAGTTGTATCTGTTATGTATTTTTTAATAAACATTTTATTTTAGAATAAGTTTAGTTCACAGAAAAGTTGTATAGTACAAGGAGTTTCCATACACCCTGAACCCAGTATTTTCTGTTGTTAACATCTAACACTACAGTACACTTGTCGCAATTAATGAACCCATATTGATACCTTGTTACTAGTTAAAGTCCAAACTTTACACAGATGTCCTCGGTTTTTCCTCAATGTCCTGTATCTGTTCCAGGCTCCCACATTACAACTGGTCAACATGAAACCTTTAGTCTTGGCCGCAACAGTTCCTCAGACTTCCCTTGTTTTGGATGACTTTGAATGTTTTGAGTAGTACTGGCCAGATATTTTGTAGAATATACCTCGGTGTGGGTTTGTCTGCTGTTTTTCCGCATGATTATACTTGGGTTATAGGCTTTGGGAAGAAAGAACACAGAAGTAAAGTGCCTCTTTTGTCCTTTCCTTTCAAGGGTAAGTGCTAAGTAACTTGTCACTGTGACTTGTCACTGTGATGTTAATCTAGATCTCTTGGCTTAGGTAAAGAAGTTTTTTTTTTTTTTTTAAAGTTTTGCTTTTGGAATTCTCTTAAGGCTTGTAAACTTTTGTTATGAAGGCTTGTAAACTTCTGTTATAATAACTTTAATTTCCCTTTCATTCAGTAGTGCTTGGTTTAGGATTGACTTTTTTAAAGTCAGAAACTTTCAAATATTTCAATTTATAACTCTATTAGCATCACTAAATTATCTAAAATAACCTTAGAGTTGTTTAGGAACTCACAGACGATTTCTAAATTATTCTGGCAATTTTATATGCTATTAATATGTTTGCCATCATTATTATCAGTATTGCTAATTTATTTCATACTCATTCCTTAAACATTGGGCCCACTTTGATAATTGATAGCTCGACATAGAAGAGCTTATTGCATGAATATCTTTTATAGCTTTGGCATTACTTGTTGACTACATTAGATCAAATGGCCCTTCTCAGTTTAGGAGCCAGTCTACTGTGCTTGATCGTACACATCCAGTGAGAAAGTATCAACCTGTAAGTGGGGCATTCTTTATAGTTACATCTGCTTAGCAAAGGGAATGGAGCTAATGAAAGAAACCCTCACAAAGGACTGTTCTATATTCCTAGTGCTCTAGTGGTTCAGGGAAATGAATGCTACTTGGTTTCCTTTTGGTTCTATGACAGTCAAATCTTTGCCATAATATATAGAAAAGGATATCTTTTTTTCTATATGTTCATCACTGTGATAGCATTGCTGCTTCTCTGGAGCTACATATCCAGTCCAGCTGGGTCCTAAACTGCAAGGGGAAAAGATTTCTCAACACTCAGTGAAGAAAAGGAATTGAAAAGCATTTTAAACATTGAGCTTCCAGGGTTCAAATTCCACTTCATATATATATTATGCCATTATCAGAATAGTCCTAACAGGTGGTATTTTTCTTACTTGAAGAGACGCCAAGGGAAGAGATACTGCCACTTTCCTTGCTGTCCCAGATGAGTGTCTAATAATTCTATCAGATGCATTTATTTAGACATATTGACTCTTCACTTACATGGCACTAGGGGAGTAGGAGAGGCCTGAATTTCCTAAGTAATTGAAGCTGAGTCCTTTAAAGGGCTTAACCCCACTGCCTCGAAATACATCTCTTCTGACTTAGCAAGAACAGGCAAGATGACATTAGCACACCCTGCTTAAGAAAGTGAGACGTCTAAAACAGTTTAGGAATATTTCCATAAAAATATTATTTTATTTTTGCAGGATTAAGTTTATTCCTTTATTGCTTCACTGACTTTTGCCTATACCTGCAATCACAGGAATGCTACTATACTCCCATATTGCGCTAGCAAATCACTGGACTAGGAGAAAAAGTAAAGTGTCCCAACCAAGTCTTGCAGCAAAGTATCTGTTGCCACATTCTCCAGTGGCTGAATTTACCCAATCAGAAAAATTGTGCCAAGAGCAAAAGAATGAATGATAAAAGCAGGGGCAATGAACTCAATCAGAACAAGTAAGACCAAAGCAGGGAAAAGCAAGGAGCAGGAATAGTAGTGCTTTGATTTATTAGAAGGACTTGGAATCAGGAACATAGACGTGGAAATTTGGCACTGTAATTTTAACCAACCCAGCACCCTGTGCAAGCCACACCCTCTCTCTGAGCCTGCTTTTTTCAACAGTAAAATGGTAAAAGACACAGGTAGGGTTGCACATCAAAGAGATGAAGGAGGTTGTAATGTGGAGTGAGGCTAACTAGAGTGAGGCTGGTCTACAGGCAGGGACACTTGTAAGGAGGTGAATCTTGCAGTGTAGAGAAGTGAGGGGACCCTCAACAAGGCTCACAAATGCATTCATTCATTTTTAAATTATTTATTCAACACACACTTTTAATTGTATTCCAGGGGTCCCTATCTGTGCTCTGGGCATTGGGAGTACACTGCTGAACAGATCAGACAAGTTCCTATCTTCATGCAATTTGCAGAAGAACAATGAAAAGAAACATTGAAGAAATAGTCATACATACATTATAATTCACTTATTTATAGTTGTCATAAGGGCCTCTGTCTCTCTCTATATTCATACAAATGTGTGTGGTATGTGTGTGTATATATATATATATATATATAACACACACATGTATATCTTAGCATATCAGGAGCTGTGAAGTGCTAATCCTAATTAAGGGAACAAGGTAAGCAGTAGGGCAGAGAGTGAACTGAATTGAGCAATTAATATCTTTATTCAGGTGAGAGAAATGAAATCCAAGATTTACCGGTTGATAGTTGATAAAGACTGAATTTGTGACAAGAAAACAAATCAATCCTTGTATTTATATTCTTTTATCTCTTGTTCCAAATTGTATATCGATTTGTTTATAATTACTAATGGGAGTGTGATAATATTATAAGACAATAGTTATATTTTTTCTAGTGAAAGGATAATTTGGTGACTTTTTTCAAAACCATAAACAGCTTCTGATGTTTAGTGTGTGCTGAGTTCCTGCCTTGCAGCTACAGTGCTCAGAAGAGACAGCCTCCGCAGACCTCGTTTTTCACACTTTTACCTCCAAAGAGCTGTCGAAGGTTTATAATATATACTCGTGGGTTCTGGGACCCTTTGTCATGATTGTGGTATAACCCTCTTCTATAATTCTACATAATTAATATGATATATATTAATGCTACTTGATAATTACCTAGGTATGCTCTGGATAAATAAGAATACTCTGAAACAATATAGGTTTGTCTTTATGTTTATAGGGATGTTAAAAATATGTTAACAGACAACAAATTTAGCTAAGGTCCATGATTTTCATGGGGATTGATGAATGTTCTAAATAAAAGGCAAAGCAAAATAACCCAAATTTCCCCCATAATCGTAATATTGGAGAGGCATTATACTTTAAGAGAATGTTTTCAGCTTTCTGTGTTTATGCTGAATATAAAATATTTACAGTCTATGCTGGTTTACTGTGAAAACACTTGCTGTATAACATATACAATACACAATGTATAGACTGCATAGATCATCTACCATTAAGAAGGAAGATGGTGACTATTATATAGTACACCAAATATGTAGCACTCTACCTAACAAAGAAGAAAAATTTGGCTTTCCTGACTTAGGCAGAATGAACTGAACCCTCCAAATGTGTGGATTTACAACAAGGTGAGAGAGCTGGCTTTTCCTTGAGAACAAGACTGGCATATGCTCCAAGAGATAAATGGATACAGATCTGTACAAGTATTTGTTTTTTTTTTTTTTTTTTTTTGAGAAAGAGTCTCACTCTGTTGCCCAGGCTAGAGTGCCGTGGCATCAGCCTAGCTCACAGCAACTTCAAACTCCTGGGTTCAAGCAATCCTCCTGCCTCAGCCTCCCGGGTAGCTGGGATTACAGGCACTACTCGCCACCATGCCCAGCTAATTTTTTCTATTTTTAGTTGTTTGGCTAATTTCGTTCTATTTATAGTAGAGACAGGGTCTCACTCTTGCTCAGGCTGATCCCGAACTCCTGAGCTCAAGCAAACCTCCCGTCTCGGCCTCCCATAGTGCTAGGATTACAGGCATGAGCCACCACGCCCGGCCCTAGATCTGTAC
>CAUYRT010038145.1:0-41511 GCA_963574885.1 Lepilemur ruficaudatus | reverse complement strand
GCGTCAGCCTAGCTCACAGCAACCTCACACTCCTGGGCTCAAGCGATCCTTCTGCCTCAGCCTCCCGAGTAGCTGGGACTACAGGCATGTGCCACCATGCCCGGCTAAATTTTTTTTATACATTTTTTTTAATTGGCCAATTTGTTTCTATTTTTAGTTGAGACGGGGTCTCGCTCTTGGTCAGGCTGGTTTCGAACTCCTGACCTTGAGCTATCCACCCGCCTCAGCCTCCCAGAGTGCTAGGATTACAGGCGTGAGCCACCGCGCCTGGCCGAAGCTGAGAATCTTGAACTCCTAGTTTCCTCTCAATTTGTGGGTCTGAAAATATGAATCATTCTGCCTTATTAGGGGCTAGTTAGCACGTTTTCTGCCACCCCTACCCTTTGCTAAAAGACTACACAGAAACCTCAAATGAGGCAGGTGCCCTAAGCATAATGCTAGTAGCCCTCCTCATGACATACACAGATCTCCCCTCCTGATCTCCAGACTAAGGTCAAACCTCAGCATAAACCACATGGAGAATTTGGTTCCTAGTAGTAGTAGAGATGTGAAGATCCCAGAATAGCAGACATAGGTAGCATCACCTGACCAGCAGATGCAAGGGATGGGAGATAATAATAAATGGGCAACAAGGTTAAAGGTCAGCCATAGGGATCTACGGAATTGGCTCACAGGATACGGCATTCCAAGAGGCAAGATATGTAAAGCAAATAAAAGTATTAATATTATTGTAACATATATAATGAAAAGAGATGAACAATGGATGAGCAAAAGGCTGAGGACAGTTGTCCCAATGTACAGTCACAGTCCCAAAACTAAGACAGCATGACTGACTTGTCTCCAACTATAGATGTGAAACTAATGCTAAGAAAGATCTAAATCCACACAGTAAAGACAAGTAGAGCAAGGACATGAATTGAGTTTTATCTTCACTTTGTCCAGTGATGTTACCAATCAACCACCTCTCCTCACAAGCCTTGGTTCTTCATCTATAATGTACCCTGCCTACATTACAGGAATTTAACAATTAAATAAGGTGTTATCCATGAAAGTATTTTAGAAAACTGTAAAATACATTATAGTTACAATGAAAACTCCAATTCCCCTTTTGGTAGCTGTTCTACTCTGGGGCTCTACTATACTCTGAAGCTATTTTTATTACAGTACCTAAATGCTTCATTGTTTCCACATTACAAAAAGCCTTGCTCAAATCTAAAGGCTGTTTAACACAGTGTCTAAGGCATATTAGCTGATCAATGAATATTTCTGAGTGAATAACTATATAAACCTTTTTTAATATTAAAAATATTTTTAAATTGAGACAGGGTGTGACTCTGTTTCCTGGGTTAGAGTACAGTGGTATGATCATAGCTCACTGCAACCTCAAACTCCTTGTCTCGAATGATCCTCCTGCCTCAGCCTCCTAAGTAGCTTGGACTCCAGGCATACACCACAACTCCTAGTTGATTTTTCTATTTTTTGTATCGGTGGGGTCTCACTCTTGCTCAGGCTGGTCTTGACCTTCTGACCTCAAGCAATGCTCCTCCTGCACCCCACCCCCTGGCCTTCCAGAGTGTTGGGATTACAGATATGAGCCACTGCTCCCTGCCAAATGCTAATTGTTATTAACATGCACATGTACATTATGAATACTTAGATTAAAATAAGGTGAAAGAGTTAAAATGAACCAAATTCAGGAGAGCTGTCAAAAAGAGGATGTGTTTGTATGTGGCGGGATGAAGGAAGTAGAGAGAAGGAATAGTCTTGAGAGGCATAGAGTTATATAAAGAGCTAAAAAGATTTTTGGTGAATTTAAAAAAATAGAGTATGGGATGAGTCAACACAAAGAGGAAAAAATGGGGTGGGGTAACTAAAAATAGATCCTGTGAAAGTACCACAGAGATTTTGACATGGAGAACCAAGTACGTGCAAGAAAGCATAAGAATTGTGTAAACAAGGTAAAAGCAAAAGCAGTATGGAGCAGAATTGATAAACTACAATGCCCACAGAAAGGCAATCTGGTGTCATGAATATAAATCCCAAAAGAAATGAAAATATTAGCTCAGAACACAGAGACTACCACTGCTGTATTTAAATTAGGCCTATTCTATATCACCTTGAAGAACAGAATTAAAACCAGTGGGTAGAGAACTTAGACAACAACCACTTTAGTTGTTAGAGTTTGTCTTCCTATTGCCCAAAACTTATAACTTATATTTTTAAAAGTGTTTACTTATGAAGGTATACCAGGTTATAACCTCTAAAATTCTAAAATCAAAGACATTAAGTTAAAATTCTAAAATCAGTTCATTTTCAGTTCATTCAGTTTTATCAGTTCATTTGAAAGAGGCAAAGAATGAGTCTGAAGGCAGAGGTCATAGACTATAGAGGGGATGGTTCCAACTAGATAACTAAAATAAGAGAAGGCAAATGACTATAGTCCTAAGACAAAAAAAGGTACAAAAAGATTATAATGGGAATGACCAAAAGTTTAAAAGAGATTATTTAATACATCCTTTTCTGAATAAAGTAATTAGAGTTAAGAGAGGTTTATAAAATTATTTCACTGAATATAGTACTTATGATTTTATCAACAATGTACAAGGGAAACCTATCTCTGCCTTTATCTAGAAAGAGGATTTTTACAATTTAGTGGCATTTTTTATTTATGGTTGTTGGTTTTTTGGTAAGCCACATCACATCAGAGTTTTTCCCAGAATTTGTGGTTATATATGAAGTTCTGTTACAACTAATAACTGTTATATAATTCAGAAGACTATTCTACTAGGCAATAGGAGAAAAACTGGGATGGTAGTGGTAGGGAATAAAAACGTAGGACTTTAAATCCATGCCTACTAAAAAGATCGTCTTCTTGAATTTAGGAGTGTGTATGTGTGTGTGCAAGAGGGTGCACTGTATAATTTTATATTCTCTCACACTATAATAAAATCTAATTGGATCAACCTGAGATGTGGTTTAGATGTAAAGGTCCCAATTTTCTACATGAGAATCAGACAAATCTTCATGGAATCTAGCTTAGGAGTTATCACTGTAGAGAAAAGAACATGAATTGGTAGGGAAGATAGATACTCACAAAAATTAACTATAGACTAATAGGATTCTCCTTAAAATGAGGTTGGGTGGAGAAGAATCCTTTTTTATCAACAACTAAAAATTGATAAGTGTATAGTTGAGCAACCAACTATAGTGATGATCTCCCTACACTCTGACCTCTTATAGCAAAACTGGCCTGTACAAAAAAAAGAGAAAAAAAAAAGGCCCTGTAAAATTCCCTTGGGACCTTTAATCATAATTTAAGTGATTTTGTGGTTTTCAAAACTTTCATAAGACTTAGCATAATTTTATATAAAAAGTAAAAGTTATACATGCTGACAGTAGTGATAAGATAGAAAATGAGTCTTAAAATACTACCAAATTTGCCTTTAAAATCTAACAATATAATTGCATTAAAAATATGTTTTCTAATAGCTATGATAAACTTTTTTTCCCCCTAAGAGATAGGGTCTTACTCTGTCACCCAGGCTGGAGTATAGTGGCATGATCATAGCTCACTGCAGCCTCAAACTCCTGGGCTCAAGCCATCCTCTTTGCCTCAGCCCCCTGGGGAGCTGGGACTATAGGCATATGCCACCATGCCCAGATCATTTTTCATTCATTCTTTCTTTTTTTGTTGTTAAAGATGGGGTCTTGCTGTGTTACCCAGGCTGGTTTTGAACTCCTGCAAGCAATCCTCCCACCCTGGCCTCTCTCAGTGCTGGGATTACAGGTGTGAGCCACTACACCAGGCCAGCTATGATACTTTTAGTAGTTCAAATGGAACATAACAATTTAAAATAAATTGTTATCAGATCTCTGTATTTAAGAACACCTGGCATGTCAAGTTAAAGAATATCGGGTCATTTTACATAAAAAATTCCAATAATTTCTCACTCCTACCCTTGGTTATTCTGAAGATTACTTATTTAGTACTTATGTGTGATTCCTTTTAAGGTCAGAGCCTTTTCTAAGAGGTTAGAGGTTCAAAATGTTTTTAGATCAAATATTCTAGAATCGAACAAATCTATTCAACTCTGAAAAAACACCCTGTGATATGACCACAGAAAATTTAAAGCAAGAAAGCTTATTTAGATTTTATATATTAAGAGAAATAATCTCCTTCAATTCAAAACTAGAAAAAGAATATAACTATCTTCTTGGGACACTGTATTTTCTTAAAACCTTAGATATACCAGGTTGTTAATCTTCAAGACAGCACTGTAACCAAATAAGACAGGGTCTTCACACATGGGCTAATGTCTCAAGCTTCATCATGGCCATTAAGTAAATTCAGTTGCATCATCTTTAATATCCATATTGTTACAATTCTTTAAAAATTAACTATTCATTTTGATTTCTAGTATTCTAACATTGAGATGAGCATATTTTCCATCAGAGTTACTTAGAACAGAGTAACTTACCCTGTCATGAAGAGTCCAGCCAACATATTTTAGGTAACTGTCATTTAGGAAGGCATCACTATACATTTTCATCCACACTCCAATTTCTTCAATACAAATGGCTCTAATCTCAGCAATAGCATCACTAGAAGAGAAGGAAAAAAAAAAAACAACAAACCTTTGATTAATATACAAAGGTAGAATGTATTCATACTCACTTTCAACAAGTAAAATGTTATTTCTAATGCTATATTTGTATTTGCATTCTCAAAGTCCTCCAACATGAATGAATACCTTGTTTTTTATGTCCTCTATAAAATAAAACTAACAAATACCAAACTGAAAGAAAAGCTTCTCCACAACACCTTATTTGGGCCCAAGAGCTCTATTTTTATTGGGCTAGGCAATGACATTTGGAGCTTTCTGAGAGCCTTAAAACTATTACGGAGCCAACAAACATGTTAAACCTGAGGACACCAGAGTACCAACATGCAAGTACAGAATAATGTAGAGCTCAAAACTGTTTCTCTAAAGAATTGTGATATCTTTATAAGCTAGCACACATTTAATGAATTAAAAGAAAAAATATATACTTTCATCATTAAATAATTTATTTTTCAGGCTGAGGCAAAGGGAAAAATAATCCACCTTAAGTCACAAGGGGAACAATCTTGGTGACTATACTATCAAGTGGTTGGCAGAACAATCCCAAAAGTCAGGATTCTGGCTCAATGCCTAGATGGCTTTTCACCTCATCCAATATAATCCTCCTGGGATGATTTTCCTACTCTAAGATCTGTGAATTATGAACAAATACAATGTTAATACCTTCACCTTATCTTTCACCATGTTATTAGCCCTAGCTTTAAGAAAAACAAGTATAATGTGATAAATCCTAATTTTTTTTGTGAATCAACTTTCAAGGCTTCTGATTTACCATACACATGTAACTTAACATTTTAAGTAATTCTAACTCTCCAATTTACATAAGGCAATAACCACTTTAGCTGGAATTTAATATTAATATCAATTAAGGCATTTTTCTTAGTTTCTCTTTTGTGACAAAATTCCTTGCTTTAATAAATCTCAGTTCCTTCTAGTTTCCTGTCATTGCTTAAGAATAAAAATGGGGGAAACATTCTCTTTCCAAGCCATACTGCCAATTATAATCTTTAATGTTCCTATATTTTTTGCTAATACCTTTTTCTCATGGAGAAGTTCTATAGCACAGTGGCTAATAAATAGTACAGGCTCTGGAGCAAGACATTCTGAGTTTAAAACCTGGTTCTGCTGTTTACTAGCTATGTGACCCGGGCAAGTTATCTCCCTCTTTTTTAGGTTTTCTCATATCTAAATAGTGATAGTAACAGTACCTAGCTCACAGTTACTATGAGGATGAAATTAATTAATACAAGAAAAATACTTAGAATTGTGTCCAGCACCTATTAAATCTTCCATAAATGTTGACTATTCTAATCTTTTATTTAAGTTTCATCAATCTAGACATTTACATACAATACAATATAAAAAGCAGTTCTTCTACAAACTTTGAGATGATTTTCCTAGACCTTTATGATACTGAACATGAATGGCACAAGGATATTTCTTTTTTCTTAATATCCACCAAAAATTTCAGACATAAAAAGGTAGAGAGGACAATATAACAATTATGTATCCACTGCTCAGCTAAGAATATAATATAGTTAAAACTTCCTATATACCTCTTAATGATACATTTTCTTCCCCAAGAGTAAATGACTATTCATGATTCAGTGAATATCATTCCCACCTGTACCTTTATGTTTTAACTTCATATGTATTATTTACATATTTTGAAACTTCACATAAATATTATCCTCTACAGCTTGCTTTTTTCACAAACCATGCTTTATGATTTATGCATACTGATTTACATAGCTTCAATATATTAATTTTAGCTGATGTTCAGTGTTCCTTTCTATGACTATGTTACAAACTATTTATACATTCTCTCATTAATCGACATTTAAGGTTGTTTCCAAGTTTTTGCTTTTATTAACAATGATTACATGAACATTCTTGTATGTGTCTCCTTGTGCACATGTATGAGAGTTTCCCTTGAACACTGTTTTGCAAATATTACATCACTACTCATTAGCATATTATGAAATAAATTTAGTGAGTAGCAACAAATACATAAAAGTATACATGATACAAAATACCAAAAGGTTCCACATGTAGCAAGGCAGGTTAAGTATTCTGTCTTAAAACTACTGTGTACCCAATTCAGGACATGGTCAACAATATCTGTAAGACACTTTTTTCTCCATAAAGAAGTGAAATTACTGGGTAAGAAGGAATATACAACTTCAACTTTATCAGATATTAAAATGTCTCCCTCTAAATCAGCATTCTGCATCATTGCCTGACATTTGTTATTATCCTACTGTTTAATATAAATTTCCATCTCTGAGCTGCAGCTTCATATACTTTGTTCTCTACTGGACTGTCCAAATAAAAACAAATGGTTAACAGTAGCAAAAATAAAACAAAATACAATTCTAAAATATAACTACAAAACATCCTCAATTCATATCACATTAGTTCTCTCAGTCCTACCAATCTCCATCAGGGATCCATACTTTTCCTCTGCTGAACTACCCTTGTAAAAGCCAATCCTACAAAAGAAAAACAGGCTAAATTTTTAAATTACACAATCTCATGGAAGCAGGCTGAGGACAGAATCAGTATGTGTGGTATGCCAATTAAAACTACAGTAACCACTGAATGTGGTCACATATTCATAGCGCAATCATTCTTCCATCACTCTTAGAGTTAGGCTAATTCTTGGAATTACCACTGAAATTAAGATTATGGGTGGCTAATTCCAACAGGCCAGAGAATGTAAGGATTTACCTCTAGTTCTTCAGCAGGGAAATGTTGTTCAAGACTTTTTTTTTTTTTTTTTCAAACAGGCATCTCTACATCTATGCCTAATGTCTAATTTTTTTGTTTTTTAAATTATTCTTTCATGACCCCTGTAACACAGTACATATACCTAATTTCTAATGCCATTTTTGTTTCACCTACTTGATTACTAAACGCTTTATTTTTTTGGAAAACAGTTTCTTTATAAAAACTGCTAACATTTTCATACAGCATGTTTTCTGTGAACCCCAGTCCTTATCTACTTCAGATGCCAGTGCAATCCTTCCCACCTTAACTTTAAAACCTTAAATATCCTTTCCTAGACTTACAATTTGATCATGTGTGGTCAGATAGCCTGTTCTGCGGCAATAAAAAGTCCCTATGTGATGTGTTTTTTCTTTGAGTTCTAGAGCTCAAATTCACTTTGCCTGTTGACATCGACCTGAATGTAGATTAATCATTCTCTACATATGAAAAATCACAGACTAGACAGTAAAATTAAAACTCTTTTGTGGTGCTTTTGAAGTATGTCCACAAATTCTTTGTTAATATTTCCCTTTGTGGAGATTAATGCCCCTTTTTTGGAGTATAGGTGTACTAAGTAACTTCCCTCTGACAACTATAATGTAGTGGAGGTGAAAAATTTTGATTCCCGAGGCCAGGTCAAGAGGACATTGTGACTGTTCTCTCTCTGATCACTCTCTTTGGGGGAAGCCTCTGGCCATATCTTAATGACACACAAGGTCCTCTATGGAAAGTTCCATGTGATGAGTAACCGGGGCCTTTTGCCATCAGCCATGTGGATAAGCCATCTTGCAAGCCAATCCTCTAAGCCCAATCAAACTCTCAGATGCCTGTAGCCTTAAAGGATTTCCTAACTGCAATCTTATGAGAAATCTAAGTAAGAACCATCTATATAGCTGGGCCACTTCCACAGAAATTATGAGATAACAAATGTTTTACATCACCAAGTTTTGGGGTGATTTGTTACATGGCAAAAGTTAATTAAAATCATTAATTATTATTATTATTACTAAAGACCCTTACCAATCTAATGATAACCAATCATCTTGTAGTCTGGTCCATAAATTAGTTTTTCTCTAGTTCAAACAGCTCAAATGCATTAGCATCCATATATTTGTGGTCATGCCTAGCCTATGAGACCCTCCAATTTACTCTGTTTTTTTTTTTTTTTTTTTTTTTGTGGCAGGGTCTTACTCTGTTACCTGGGCTAGAGTACAGTGGCATCATCATAGCTCACCACAATCTCAAACTCCTGGGCTTCAGCGATCCTACTGCCTCAGCCTCCTGAGTAGCTGGGACTACCAGTGCATGCCACCACACCAGTTTCATTTTCTCTGTTATTTGTAGAGATGGGGTTCTTGCTATGTTGTTCACACTGGTCTTGAACTCCTGGCCTCAGGTAATCCTTCCACCTTTGCCTCTCAAAGTGCTGAATTATAGGCATGAGACACTGCACCCAGCTAAAACAATGTGAGTGAGCCACCAATGATTACTGTTTTAAGGTCCAGTGAAGTCTCACGTTCTTCCATTATCTTGTCATATCCTCCTATTACTAGGTATTGCTTTTATGCCCTATAGGTACTAATATCATATTTAAGTAGATACAAAATAAAAATGCAGTAAGAATCTAAATTTTTCGTGATTTGCTTATCACATATCTTTTGATATAAAGATATTTTCTCATACATTAAGAGTCCTCCAATTCTCAGTTTTAATATTAAATCCATTTTTTAACAGCTAATCTCTCTTTCCAGTGGCCTTACTCCCATTTGGAAAGGTTTCTAGCTGAGGCATTTGGGAGCTTCTAAATCAAAGATTAAAGTAGGGGGCCAAAAGTGAGTAAGATGAGAGAATAGGTATAAAGACAATTGTAAGATGGACTAATTTTCATAGCATTCTAGTATTGGGGCCTTAAAATGAAAAACTAAAAATGAAGGTTTTTCTTTTACTTGGAAACTCAAAAGAAAGAACAAGAACTAGAATAATTCTGGTACAGTCATGTTAATCCTTCGTTGTAACTCTATTTTACAGCATTAAAAGAATGATCACAGTTGTTTCTCTGAAAGACTTATGTAATTTGCTGATCATCATACTACGTCTGTGAGGGGGGTATATAACCCTTTAATTTGATATCCAAACTTAAGTTTTCATTTTGAATTACTTTCTCAGCAGATGGAAATTTAATTATTTTCTGCTTACAACAAAATGCAATTTAACTCTAGTGAATTTTAATTAAATGTTTCTTATACTACCCTTATGGATGCTTTCCCAGTGAGGATGTAGACTAAATTAAAATGACTACAATACAAATTTCAAGAATAATTCTTGGCTAATATGGACGTTATGACTCTCAAAATTATTGTTCATGTATAAGGAATCTCACAAGAGCTCTAGAGTAAGAAATAAGTATAGAGGACAAAAAAAGGGTCCACTATCACACAACTGAACTCATGTCTCAACCAATTCCGTCACTGAGATTAGGGATGGGGGTGGGGATAACATTAGACCAACTACAGAGAATTTTTTTTTTTTTTTTTAAGAAATAGCCTTGGAAGGAAAGAATAGCTGAAAGAGTTAATAAAAAGTCATAATGTATCCTTTATTAGATTATTAGTTAAGAACTTGAGAAGAGAGTTCATAATGTACAATAAGATGATTAAAACAAATATCTTAGAGAGTGCTGAATGTTACTGAACGGCATGACAGGGAACAAAGAAGCATATAAAATGATAGAGGGGAGAAGGTGGTCAAGGAAGGCTTTTGAAAGGTAGTAATACGTAAGTGTAGACCTGAAGAAATGAAACTCCTGTTTGCTAAATAAATATAAATATTTCATTCATTATTTTAGGCTGACCAGAGGTATTTTAAATGCATTAAAAATGTATTAATTTTATAAAACTGGACATACTTTTCATTTCACTTTTGTTGCATTATTCATTAGTAAAAATAGTGATGAAATACAAAGAAAGTCATTTTATCATTAAGAGTCTCAGAGAAGATGACATAGCTATATGCTACCTTGCATTACTCCTTAATATTTTGCTATTAATAAAATTTTAGACATAAATAAGATTAAAATCAAATGTCAAAGATACATTCGCTTTTTGAAAAAGTTGATCTCATAAAAATAAAAAGTAGAACAGAGAATACTAGAGTCTGGGAAGGGTTGGGGGAAGGACAGGGAAAGATTTGTTAAAGGACATAAAATTACAGCTAGCTAGGAAGAATAAGTTCTGGTGCTCTATACCACTGTAGAATGACTACAGTTAACAATAATATATAGTTTAAATAGCTAGAAGGAGGACACTGAATGTTCCTAACACAAAGAAACGATAACTGTTTGAGATGATGAATATACTGATTAGTATATTATTAATAGTATATCCCTGATCTGATCAATATACATAATATGTATCAAAACATCACAAATGTACTCCATGGACCTGTAGCTATTTGTCAATCAAAATAAGATAAAATAATTTTACAAAGATGTATTAATTTTCAAAGAAAAATGTCTTCTAATTTTTTAACCTATTTTGTAAAATTTTAGTTCTCTCATTAGTATTATTTCTTTCCAATACTTATCTCTTTTCAAATTCCTTTTTAAAGGACTGATGAAGCCTCTGAAACTACCCAACCATATTAAAAATGTTCTTCTGTATCTTCTATCCGTTTATTACTATGAACTGAGTAATTCCTCTGTATTATATTCTTGTTCACTAAATATATATATGCGAATATATATTTTTCTTATCTAGCATTTTATTTTATTTATTTTTTTGAGACAGAGTCTTGCTCTGTTGCCTGGCCTAGGTGCAATGCAACCTAGCTCACTAGCTCACTGCAACCTCCAACTCCTGGGCTCAAGTGATCCTCCTGCCTCAGCCTCCCTGTAGCTGGGACTACAGGTGTATACAACCACATCTGGCTAATTTTTTCTATTTTTAGTAGAGATCGGGTCTTATTCTTGTTCAGGTAGGTCTTGAAATCCTGACCTCAAGTGATCCTCCTGCCTTGGTCTCCCGGAGTCCCACATATTTCCAGTATTTTAAATTATTATATACCATTTATTTGTTGAAGAAACTGGGTTGAGCTGTATAATTTCTCAAATTATAGACTTAAAGGATACCATAAGGATTCAGTCAAAAAAACATACCTTTCTATTCTTCATATTTCCTGTAACCTAGTAGTTAGACCTAGCAATACAGATTAAAATTCAATTTTTGTTTGAAGTAGAGGGTGGCTGTTGGGATACAAAGTATTAACTTAAAATGCCATCTCTACACAGCACCTTCTACTTCCAGTATGTATATGCAATAACTTCTCCCATTAATAAAGCAGACTGAGTGGAAAATTATCAATTGTTATCTACTGTACACCAATCACTTTTGACATAGGTCACACTCTCAACTGTAGTTGCATTCTTGTTTTGACTAGTTGAGTTCTTCATGTGCCAACAGTAAGCTCTGACATATAAAACTAGATTATGCAAAGTCTGATTAAATAATATACAATTCAATAAGGTAAACTGTAAGAAATTAAAGAACTGTTTCTATGGAGATAATAGGTTGAAGGCTTTGGCAAGACTGAATATAAAGGGAAGTCATTAAAATAAATACTGCTTTATTTTGGTATTACAGATTGAGGTAAAATCATAAAAATTACTACGAATTCTGCACTCAAGACTGTATTACAGAGCCAGGATGGACAGGATTTATGATCCCACTTGAAAAAACTAATGAAACAAACAAAAACTAGAACAACAACAAAACCCCCAAATCACACAAAATATATAAAAAATGATTCTTAGGCCAGGCATGGTAGCTCATGCCTGGAATCCCAGTGCTTCGGGAGGCTGAGGTGGGAAGATCACAGGAGGCTAGGTGTTTGAGACCAGCCTAGGCAACACAGCGAGACCCCACTTCTAACACAAAAGAAAAAAAAAAATTTTAGATGTTAGATACCAGCCAGAATAGAAAAGTAATCTCTGAGGGTAGTTAACACAGTGTGAATCTTAAGACTGCCCCAGATTTATACCTGCTAGTAAGCAGCATAGGCCTGGGAACATAAGCAGAGTCAGGGTCTATTCCCGAGTTGGGAAGAGGGAGCTGGGACTTTAGAGAGGCCCAGCTGACTGGAGTTTGCAAAGCATAGTACCAGAATGGAAAGCTGCACAGAGAAAGTGAGCTCTGGAGATTTGCAAAAGTACCCTATCAACTATTCAGCTGAGTACTAAACACTGTACACATGTGAAGAAACCACCTAAAGAGAGAGAAAGAATGAAAGGAGCAGAAAGAACAATCTCTGAAGGAACCATAGGGCTAGAAATAGTTTGTGTTCCATTGAGCCAGGGTAGAAAAAACTCATAATTCATATAGCATCAAATAGAATACAAAAAGAAATAATATTATCTCAGTACAAGGGGAAAACTGGTCTTAGAATTAATGCTGCTCTAGTCTACTTAACAAACATTAAAAACAAGTCTTGAAAGAATTAAACATAACTGTGTTTCAGAAAAAAGTAGAAGAATATTTTTAAGAATATAAAATTAACCAGCACACAAAAAAGCAAAAACCACAATGTCTGACATCCAATGAAAATTGTCAGGCATGCAGAGAAGAAGGAAAATGACCCATAATGAGAAGAAAAACCAATCAGCACAAAAAGAACTAGAAATGGCATGTGATAAAGCTAGTAAAACAGGACACTAAAATGCAGTTATGACAAAGTACATATATATTCAAGAGGCTACAGGAAAGTGCAGCACGTTAAGGAAAGACACAGAAAAGATAAAAGAAAAATGAAGAACATGACACCAAAAATCATCATAACAGAATTGCTTAAAACTAGTGGTAAAGAGAAAAATCTTAAAAGCAGCCAGAGCAACAAGATAAATTAACTACAAAAGATACAAGAAAAGAATGACAGCAGCCGTCTTTGTAGTAGGCAATAAAGAAGGCAGACATAGAGGATCACGAGGTGGGAGGATTGCTCAAGGTCAGGAGTTCGAGACCAGCCTGAGGAAGAGCAAGACCCCGTCTCTACTAAAAATAGAAAGAAATTATCTGGATAACTAAAAATATATAGAAAAAATTAGCCAGGCATGGTGGCACATGCCTGTAGTCCTAGCTAACTTGAGAGGCTGAGGCAAAAGGATTGCTTGAGCACAGGAGTCTGAGGTTGCTGTGAGCTAGGCTGATGCCGTGGCACTCTTCCCCGGACAACAGAGTGAGACTCTGTCTCAAAAAAAAAAAAAAAAATGAAAGAAAGAAATAAAAACAAATAGAGGATCCTAAAGGAATCTTTAAAGGATTCCTTTAAAGAACTTAAAAAAAAAACAGAAAACAAAAAAACCCCAAAAAACATCAACCTAGAATTCCATACCAAGAGAAAACATTTTTCAAAAATAAAGAGTGAAGTGACTAGGAAATTCTTTTTGATAAAAACCAACTAAAAAAAGACAAAAGAATTAAAAAGATAAACACAATCATTTCAGTTTTCTGGAAATCAACAAAAAAAAAATGAAGAAGCATTTATTCGGAAAAAGATGAATTTTGGCTAAACTGCTGAAAGTCTACAGCATTCTGGCATGGAACTAATCCATTCAAACACTGTAAAATCAAGATCAGTAGGTGTGATAAGACAGAGTTACCAGGGTTGGAAAAGCCAGTGAAAACCACTAGCTTTAATGCTGAGGGAGCTGACTTGATGGGAAGTCAAGTGCTAAACACCTACCCACACCCAGGGAAGATGTCAATAAAAGAACAGCATCTACAGAAAATGAATAAGGAAAAATCAAAGCTCTGATAGGCATGAAAAGAAAAAAGAAAGTATGACCCCTATTTAGGAATTAAAACCTCAAGAGAACTATCTCTGAGTGGGTCCAAATGTTAAATTTAGCAAACCAAGATTTTAAAGGGATTCTAATAAATATAATCAAAAAATTAAAATGAAACCATATTTAAAGAATTAAAGGAGAATTAAACAAACATAGTTATGTTTAATTCTTTCAATAATGACAATGATTCAACCAACAAAGAATCAGGATAAAGAAATAGACACAATAAATGTAAACCAACTGAAAAGTACAATAATAATAAAATAAAAAACTCATACATGGTTTCAACAGCATATTTGAGTTATCAGAAGAAATAGTGAACCTGAAGACAGGCAAATAGAAATTATGCAAAAAACAGAGGCAAAAAAAAAACACTGAAGAAAAACAAAGATAGCTCCAGAAACCTATGGAACAACATCAAGTATACCAGTAAAAGTATTAAAGGAATTCAAAGAAAGGAGGGAGAGAAATGATTAAAACAAAAATAAAAAAGAATTAAGGCCTAAAAATTTTTGAAATTAGATAAAAATATTAATCTACAGATCCAAGAAACTTAAAAATATTAGTAGGATAAACACAAAGAATTCCGTACCTAGAAAAACTGTTGAAAGCCAAAGAAAAACTGTAAAAGCTGCAAAGAAAAATGACTCATAATGTACAATGGAACACTAGGATTAATAACTGAGTTTTTAATTAGAAGCAAGAAAGTCTAACAGATGGTAGAGTGACACTGAAAGTGTTACAATGAAAAATAAAACTGTGTACTAGGAATTCTATATGCAACAGAACTATCCTTTAAAAAATGATATTAACAGAACAATTTTTCCAGATAAAGACTGAGAAAACTTGCTGCTAGCAGACATGCCTTATAAGAAACACAAAAATAAGTCCTTCAAATTGATAGGAAATAACATTATACAATAACTCAAATCCACAGTTAAAAATGAAGAGTGCCAGAAATGTTAAAAAGAAGGTAAATATAAAAGAGAGTATAAACATTTTTTCGTCTCTTGATTTTGCTAAAAGAGGTAAGATGGTATACACTGATAACAACACTGGACTGTTGGTTTAGTAATAAATGTAGACAAAATATATATGACAATAATAGCACAAAGAAAGTGCAAGAAAATAAAGCTATGCTAGAGTAAAGATATTTTGTGAAATTAAGTCATGTTAATGGGACGTAGTTTGTGATAATTTATAATTTAGATTTTAATCCCCAAGAACAACTATCAAGAAAATAATAAAAATTGCAAAAAAAAATAAGATCCAAATATATGCTTTCGATAAGAGACATAATGCATATTTGAAGATACGAATAAAGTAAAAATGAAAGGATGAGAAAAGAGATACCATTCAAAGAGTAATAACAGGATAGCCAGAAAGGGTAAATTATTTTAGAAAAAAATCTTTAAGACAAACATATTACTACATGAGTAATTTCACAATAAAAAGATTAATAAATTAGGACAACAGAACAGCAGAATATATTCCCTTTATATGCATGTGAAATATTTTTCCCATAATCTATATGGTAGGTAAAAACAAGTCCCATTAAATGTAAAATGGCTGAAATCCCTTGAAGTACGTTTACTAAACTACAATAGAATTAAATTAGAAATTAATAACAAAATTTTAGAAAACCTCCAAATATTTGGAAATTAAACAAAAGACAAAAATAACTCATGAGTCAAAGAAGAATCACAAGTAAAATTAGGAAATATTTTGTAGTGAATGAAAGATAACAAAAATACACACATCAAAAGTCAAGGTATGTTACTAAAGCAGTGCTTTGTGGGAAATTTTTATCTTAAGAAGGGGAATAAGAAAGGAAGAAAGATATAAAATAAATAATCTAAATTTCCACCTTAAGAAACTATAAAAATGAAAAAATTAAAACCAAAGCAATCAGACAGAAGGAAATAATTAAGACTAAAACAGAAATCAACGAAATAAAAAATAAAGTCAATGAAACTAAAATTCGTTTTTTGTAAAGATCAACGAAACTGATAAGCTCTTAGCTAGACTGATCAAGACAAAAAAAAGATACGACTAAATCACAAAATCAAGAATAAATAAGGGGACATTATTGCCAATCCTACAGAAATTAAAAGGATTATAAGGAAATATCATAAACCACATTATGCCACCAAATTTACAATTTGCATGAAATGATCACTGCCTGGAAAACAAAAATTACCAAACCTGACTCAACAAGAAAAAAAAAATCAGGATAGAGCTATTAATTCAATAGTAATTAAAAGTCTTTACACAAAGAAAAGCCTAGGCTCGAAGAGATTCCCTAGTGAATTCTATCAAATATGGAAATAGTACCAATCTTTCACAAAACAGAGCAGGAGGGAACACTTCTCAATGAATTCTCTAAGGCTAGTATTCAGATTACTACTCCTTATGAAAGTAAATACAAAAATCCTTAGCAAAATATTAGGGAACTGAATCTATAACAGTAACATATAGAAAAAAATATTATATCATGACCATATGGCATTTTCCCCAGAATGCAAAGTTTGTCTAATATTTAAAAATCAATTAATGTAACACACTGTATTCACAAAATAAAAGAAAAAACCTGCATGATTGTGTAAATACAAACAGAAAAAAATAAAGAAAGAAAGGAAGCAGGCTGAGTGTGGGGACTCATGCCTGAAACCTAGCACTTTGAGAGCGCAAGGCAGGAGAATTCTTGGAAACCAGGAGTTTGAGACCAGCCTGGGCAACATACTTAAGACCCCATCTCTACAAAAACAGAAACATTAGCCAGGCTTGGCGGGGTGTGGCTGAGGCAGGCAGATTGCTTGAGCCCAAGAGTTTGAGGTTGCCATGATGATGCCACTGCACTCTATTTGGGAAACAGAGTGATATCTTGTCTCAACAAAGAAAGAAAGAAAGAAACTAAATATATACAGATAGAAAGTAAGAATTGAAATCTTCTTTATTCACAGAAGACATGATCCTGTATGTAGAAAAATCCTAAAGAATCTACAAAAACAATAAAAAACCAAAAACCCTATCACAACCCAAAACTACTAGACTTTTTGCAGGGATAAAAAAAGTCAATTGTATTTTTATATATTAGGAATAAATCAAAACAATTTTTAAAAAAATCCCATTCATAATAACGTAAGAAATTTAAAACATTTAGAAATGAATTTAACAAAAATGTAAGATTTGTACACCGAAAATCATTTAAAAATGCTAAGAAAGGCTGGGTGAAGTGGCTCACACCTGTAATCCTAGCACTTAGGGAGGCAAAGGTGGAAGGATCACTCAGGCCAAGAGTTCAAAACAATCCTGAGCAACACAAAGAGACCCCGTCTCTAAAAAAAAAAAAAATTTAGCCAGGCATAGCGGCTGCATGCCTGTAGTCTCAGCTCTTCAGGAGGCTAAAGCAGGAGCCCAGAAGTTCTAGGTTGCAATGAGCGATGATGACACCACTGCTCTCTAGCCTGGGCAACAGGGCAAGATCCAGTCTTAAAAAAAAAAAAAAGAAAAGAAATCTAAATCAAGTGGAGATACCATCTATATTCATGGACTAAAAGATTTAATATTGCTGAGAGGAAAATTCTCTCCAAATTGGTCTATAAGTTCATTATAATCCCTATCAAAATTTTAGATGCTTTTGTGCAAACATTAACAAGCTGACTCTAAAATTTATATAGAAATGCAAAGGACCTATTGTCACAACAATTTTCAAAGAGAACAAAGTAGTTGGACTTATACACTATCTAATTTAAAAAGCTTACTTTAAACCTTACTCAATGCAGATGAGAACAGACAGATTAGAAAATCCAAAAATAAAACCTTGCCTTTATGCTCAACTGATTTTCAAGAAAATCTGTTAGCAATTCAACTGAGGAAGGATAGTCTTTCATTAAATGGTGCTTGGACAATTGAATCTATATGCCAAAAGTAGACTTCTGCCCTTGTATCACACCATATACAAAAATAAACTTTAAAAAATGGTTCATGTAACTTAACAGAAGAGATAAATGATTAAACAACTAGAATAAAACAAAGAAGAAACCTTTGGCTTAAGCAGGTGTACACATACACAACACCAAAAGCATGGCCACAGAAGAAAAACTGATTAATCAGAGTTCCTACAAATTGAAAATGTTTGCCCTTTAAAAGTCACCATTAAGAAAATAAAAAGAAAGTCACAGACTAGGGGAAAAATATTTGCAAATTATATATCTGGTAATGGCTTTGTATAAGAATACAAAAATTACTCCTATAAAAACCCTTTCAGTAATTGGTAGAATAAACAGACAGAAAATCAGTAAGGATAGAAAAGACTTGAAAGTACAGTACTATCAACTAATGTGACCTAACTGACAGAAAACATTAGCCAACAAAAGTAGAATATACTTTTTTTTGAGCAACTGAAAAATTTATAAAAATAGACTGTACTGTGGGCCATAAAACAAATCTTAATACATTTTTATGAAAGCATCAAATCATACAAACTGTGTTCTCTGACTACAATGGAATTAAATTAGAAATCAATATCAGAAAGATATCTGGAAAATTCTCAAATATTTGCAAACTATTAAATAAATACCATACTTCTAAATAATCCATAGGTCAAAGAAAAAAATCAAAAGGGACAATGGAAAGTATTTTGGACTGAATGAAAATGAAAATATAACATACCCAAATTTAGGGAAAATAGCTAAAGAAGTGCTTAGAGAAATTCAAGGAAGTAAATTTCTATATTAGGAAAAAAAAGGCCTCAAAATCAATAATTAAAAAGGAAGTAAAACTGAAGGAAGCAGAAGAAACGAAATGTTTTCAAAGAGCAGAAATCAATACAATAGAAAACAAAAATAACAGAATAACTCAATGTAACCAAATCTCATTCTTTATGGAAAAAAAACCCAAAAAAACCAAAATCAGTAAAATCAGCTCTAGACCTACTGACCAAAGACAGAAAAGAGAGAGGGAAAAAGGGAAGAAGGAAAAATGGGTAGGGAGAGAGAGAAAAAGATATGAAAATCACCAATATTATGAACAACTTTATGCTGATAATTGTTGAATATAACTCAACAACCTAGATGAATGTAACAATTTCTTGTAAGACATAAACTACCAAAGGTTCTTTTAAAAAAATCCAGATAACCTAAATAGCCCTAAATATACTAAAGAAATTTAATTTGCAAGTAAAAATATTTCTACAAAGAACATTGTAGGCCCCACTGGTAAAACTCGTACCTGAAGAAGGAATAACATCATTTCTATTAAACTCTTCCAGAAAGCTAAAGAGAGAAGATGCTTCAACTCAATCCACTAAGGCCAGTATTACCCCAATACCAAAAGCAGTCAGTGATATTCATTAAAATAAAAAATGAGAGATATTTATCCTCCTTGAATATAGATGTATGAATTTTTAGAAGAAGTTAAGGAAGGGGTGCAGTGGCTTGAGCCTGTAATCCCAGCTACTCAAGAAGCTAAATCAGTAGGATCTCTTGAGAGCCCAGAAATTCAAGGCTGCACTGAGCTATAACTTAGTAACAATACCTTCCAGCTTGGGCAAGAGAGCAAGATCAGCAAAGATAACATATCATGATCAAGTGGGTTTTATTCTCCATGAATTCACGTAACATTTGAAAATCAACGAATTTAATTCACCACATTAACGATCTTTAAAAAGAAAATCGCATAATAACCTCAACACATGCAGAAAAGGATCTGACAGATCCAACATCCATTCCTAATAAAAACTCTCAGAAAACTAGGAATAGAAAAAGCTTCCTCAATCTGATAAAGGGCATGTATGAAAAACTAACAGCTAACACATTTAAGGAAGAAAGACTCTAATTTTGCATAGAGAAAGTATCCACACCAAAGCAACAAAAAAAAGCTAGAGTACAAATTGTATGATTCCATTTCTGTAAAAGTCTAGAAAATGAAAACAAATCAGATAGCAGATTAATGACTGCTTGAGGACAACAGAAGAGGGAAATGACAGGATGGAAGGTAGGGAGAAATTACAAAGTGCCATGAGAAAACTGTGGAAGATGATGAATAAATTTATTATCTTGCTTATGGTAGTAGTTTTACAGGTATATATATGTTAAAACTCAACAAACTATGCACTTAAATGTGTAGTTTACTTTACATCAATTATACCACCATAAAGTTATAAGAAAAAAAGAATGCATGGTAGGTACATGGAAGTTCTTCTTTTTAAAACAAATATGTCAATAATGTATTAAAAGTACACTATACACAAGAAAGAGGCATGTGAAACTCCCATCAGAGAATTCACACTAAAAGTAAAGGCCCTGGCCCAAAATAACTTCTTATACTTTCAGTTAAACTGTGTAAGTTTTGTTAAAATAAAATATCAAGATATATTAATATATACAAGTCATCCCTTGATATACAAGGTATGATTGGTTTCAAGCTACATGCATATATCAAAATCCCAGCATACTCAAGTCCCATACCATATAAAAGGGTTTTGCAACTCTCAAATATTGTTTTTTCAATCCACCTTTAGTTGAAAAAGAAACCAGCATGTAAGTGGACCTTCACAGTTCAAACCCATGTTGTTCAAGGGTCAACTGTATAATGTTAATGATTTCCCTGTTTTAACTATCTCTTTGTATTAATTGGCTAACTACAGTCTCACGTGTGTCTAAAAACAGTGCTTTTATTATATGTATCTACCTACTTATACATATCATACCACATTTAATTAACAGATGGTAACAAGTATATGTATATGATTCATTAATTCTATATGAAATATATATTCTTTTACAATGTAAAATTTCAAAGGTTTTTAGGCCTCAAAGACACACTTACAAACTCATTTGCAATGCAGTATGACAAATATATTTTGCTAACAGCTTCTACTTTCATGTGTATAGTTGAAGGTAAATAAGAGTGAAAACAGAAAGCAGTTGCATAATCTGCAAGGTGCCCCTTTCTGTTTTCTTTTCTCCCACCTTTAGAGGTATTTAGAAAAAAAAGATTATTGATTAAATTGACCATGGAACAAAATAAGTACCATAGGGCAATAAGTAGGGCATTTATTTTTTTGATATGTGAAAACACTATCTTATTAAGTCTAAATTAATTTAATGATCATATTAATATTCCATCAGCACAAATGCAAGTACAACAGGCTGCTTCCAATAGTATATATTCTAAATTTGGAAGCGTCTGACAGTGATAGGGAACATTTCAATTGCCTCCACAGTTGTTGCAAGACATTTACTTATTTAGCCAGAGACGCTTTCCAGAAAACAAAACAAAACAAAATAAAGATAATACTTAGTAGAGTTTTATAGCTTTATAATCAGCTAGGGCTACAAAAAAGCCATAATTGTTTAAGTTAAAAACCTAAATGATTTTAAAAATCCCTTACCGGTATCTATGAACAAATATACCCTTAAAAATAGAGTTCATCATATTTTCAATTTCATCCTGATTTTCTTGTAGCTGAAATGAAAAAACAATAAAAATTGTAAATTAGAATACTGATCATTTTATTTGGAATGGACAGTTCCAACTGTTTTAAAATTTAAATTCCTGGTTATTCTCATTCTGGGTAGTTATCAATCCTTTTTCTCACTTGTGCAACAGATGTCTGAAATTACCAGTATATTTGCATTATTTCTACAGTTTTATCACATTGGTTTTAGAACCTCTCACTCTCTGGACCCAAATGACACAATGATAAACAAGGAGGGGTTGTACGGAGGTCCAATTCCTATTTCCAAAATATCAACTGCTCCAGGAACAGGTCTCAATTTCTGTAACTCTTTTGTCCAAATCAGGTCCTTGGCTTGTTTTTGCCTTCCTTGGTAAAAGGATTATCCCTGATTAACATAGTACAAGAAACTTACTCCTCCATCTAAAAGTATCCAAATGTTATTCTGCATATGACTAGCCCATTAACTGAAAATAGGCCAAATTCCCAAAATAGGGGGAATAGAAGATAGAAAGGATCCTGGCCACTAGTGGTACAATGTAGTTAACAAAATAAATAACATCTACAGCAAATATATAAATTGCAGGCAACATTACTGATCAAAGTTTGTTTTTACTCACAATTCAAAATTAATGGAAGTATTGATACAAAATTATACTCAAGGTAAGGAGTAATGGTTGCCAATATCAAAAAAAGTGTAACAAATAAGCATTATTTGCTTTCTGATAGAGTAAACTATAAGGTGGTCTTGCCCCCCACCCCTGCCAAAAAAAAAAAATTAAATTTGAAAACAAATCACATAGCAGATTAATGAGTGCTTGACGACAAAAGAAGAGGGAAATGACAGGAAGGGAGGTAGGCAGAAATTACAAAGTGCTATGAGAAAACTTTGGAAGATGATGAATAAATTTATTATCTTGCTTGTAATAGTGGTTTGGAGACAGACGTACAGGGAGACTATCATGCAAAGATTGGAATTATGCTGCCACAAGCCAAGGAACTACCACAAGCTAAAAGAGAAGCGTAGAACAGATCCTTCCCTAACACCTTCAGAGGGAGCATGATTCTGCCAACACCTTGATTTTGGGCTTCTAGCCACCAAAACTATGCGATAATAAATTTCTTTTGTCTAAGCCATTCAGTCTGTGTATTTAGTTGTACAGCAGCCCTATCAAACTAATACATTATGGGTAATAACTTAATCATAACACTGCTTTTTGTTGTCTGTTACAACCCATTATTCATATGCAATTCTTCTGCAGCAACGTGATATTCTTTTTGCAAATTAAAAGACAAACTAACAGTGCATATCTAAAATTTTATTTACTATTGGATAAACAAACATGTTTCCTAAGAACTCAGTACAAAAACATTTTTAACACATATATGAAAAAGCAATGGTAGAACTAGGACCAATCTTATTCACGAGAATGCCTTATACATCAGCTAACATGTAGCCTTTGGCTTTTCCCTGGGAATGAGGCTTTGCTGGGCCCCTGGTCTGATTTTAATATGCTTTCTGAGCCCACAGCCTGATAACCTTTCTGATTTGCTTAACTCCCAGATCACTTTCTTTCAAAAGTAAAGATGTTCTATGATTGTCTTCTGCCATCATGGTGAACGCTCCAGTTTTATTTAAAACTTTTTAGATCAAATAATCTAATTAAAAATAAATTTTAAAAGTATACACAAATATTTTTACAGAGAACAAAAAAACTAATAATGTATTTATTACACAATTACAGAATATGAGAATAACAGTTGTCAGGAAATTTACCTCTTTGCGTTTCTGAAGTAGTAACTCCAATCTTTCATTGGCTCTCTTCCCAATCATTTTATTTCTCTCAGCTTCATACTGTCTCTGGGTATTATCCTGATGAATACTGAGGTTTAAGGCAACATTCACCAAAGCAGTCATGAGCTTCATGGCTATGGAATAAAGGAATATTATAATACTCACCACCTATGAATCAAACCTTCATCCATAAGATTACAAATTTATAAAGCAAATGAAGAAAGGAAATAGTCAATTTCTGTTTTTATAATGCAGGCAAATTTTTAATAAAAGATAATTTACAGAAATAAACTCATCTGCAACATAATTTTCTCTACCTGAGTCGAGAATTGCTTGACTTTTAAACATTATCTACTTCAAAACAGCCTCATTTAACTACCAGTGGGAGGGTTTAAGTAGCATCATCTTCGAAAACCTCTCCCTTCAACTCCCAAATACACACACCTTAGTGAGGGCATAGTAATCAAAGCCAAAGCCCCATTTCTGACCATCAGATAAAAATATAAATGTACCCTTAATACCTTTACTTAGATGCAAAGATGTCTTAGATGTTTACAATCAGTTCATCATCTTTACCCCCAGATGGTCCTTTCCCTTTGTTCCTCATCTCAGTTGCACATCCTTTCAACCCCTAAGAAACAAATACCAATCCTACCAAATTCAGTAAGTTCACCAAAATGTATTCTGTGAATTTCCAATGGACCAATCCTCCCCAGTCATAGCAGTAATGTACTTTTTAATGTTCACTTGTATTTGTAAATATTACTAAATATTTTCAAATTTCTGCTTCATGTCCTCTAACAAGCAGGTATGACACAAACCTCAAACTTTTGTCTATTCATACTTATTTTTATCATTGAGATAGTGAGAATACAAGAAATATTGGTAAAGAAATAAGAGTTTATACTGGTAAATATTAATATTATAATTTCTTTTTGTTCCTTTTAGGTTATTCATCTGCAAATATGAATGTTCAGTTATTAAAAATGAACTGTTCAGTGCTTTAGAAGAACTGATTCATTTATTTGCAAACATATCCATATAATTAAAAACAAGCATGCATTTCTTTTAAAATGTTACTATTTCCCCTTTAATTACATATATATGTGTGTATAAATATATTTATCAATATATATTTCTATAATCTATCTACATCTGCTCCCCCCATTTGTTATTCTGAAACTCTCTCTACATTTTGGCCAGTTCCATGTTAATAGTGATTGCTACTGTCCTTAAACCAAAATATTAGACAAAAATCCTAGATATAAATGTATTTCAGTCAGTGACCATTTAGAAATACATTTAATGAAAATACTTCTTTTTCCTGAGATACAGTGTCTCAAACATTAAATTGATAAATATTCTTGTGTTTTAAAATACAAGCTAGTGACTTGACAGTTTTATGTACTGTCAGTTGTAGAATATTTGACTATATCATTAGGTTTAAAAGTACCTTTTAAATGAATCTGTTTAAGAAAGGTGAATAGCTCAGACAAGAGGAATTTGGGGCATTCAAACCGCCCAAGTCAAGGATAAGACCAGTTTTATCGGTGTTTGTGCTGATAAGCTTAATTCAGTATATACTTTTAGAATTCTAAAGCAAAATGACTTGAAGATCAAGGAGTTGGAAGGCATTAAAATTAACACCAATCCTAGCTGGAAATCATCAGTGGAAACTGAGGTGCAGCAGTTTTTAAATTTAATGACTTTTACTTTTCAGCTATACATCTCCTTGTGAACCCACATCCCAAACTCCAACTGTCATTATATAATCACTTCCCTCCCAGCCTAGATATATAAACAATAAAATAATCAACATACTGAAACAAACAAAATAATAATCAATGTATCTTCAGAAATGTAATAGAAATAACATAGCAGGATTTACTCTCTGAAGTAAAATATTTCTAACTCTGTAAAACTGATATTTCACTGAAATTTTCGTTTCACTAAGTAACACATAAACAAATAGCTATTGAACACAGACTTCTAATTTAATGAGACAGATACAACATGGGGATTATGATGTTTTATTGAGTCCACTGAAAAAGACTGATTTCTGCAAAGAATGAATACTTATTAAATTTTACTGGTATTACTAACAGAACAATTTTATAAATTAATAATTCTACTAATCAAGAAATTCAGCCTTGATAAGGTGATATGAGCTTGGAAGTGGCTTCTTTTCTACCAATGAGAAGAATACTTCCTTTAGTGTTCACATTTTAACTGCTAACTATAGAATGGTGAACCTGTTCTAGTACAATGCTACTCAGAGTGTGGTCTGTAAATAGGTGATGATCACAAAAGGTTTATTACAAGTTCACTGTCAATACAAAATCGAAAGTGTTTAAGAATTTTTATAGCATCTGACAGTAATGTTGTCTGTTGATTCTAATAATAAAATGATGTAACAAACATATATGTCATTTTTCTTAAGATTAATTTATTACATTTACAAAAGAACTAGGTCATGGCAGATAGATAATTAAAAACTGGTTGTTCATCACAGATGTACTTAAAGTTAAAGAAGAACTTACTAGGTGCTCTTCCATTCATCTATCATCAATACAACATATACTGAGCATTGGTCTAGGTACTAGAGATACAAAGTGAACAAAACAAAGTACCTGCCATCATGAT
Source organism: Lepilemur ruficaudatus (assembly GCA_963574885.1). NCBI lineage: Eukaryota > Metazoa > Chordata > Mammalia > Primates > Lepilemuridae > Lepilemur > Lepilemur ruficaudatus. The sequence goes on along the minus strand of CAUYRT010038145.1, from coordinate 15,385 downwards.
TTTTTACATTCTAGTAAGGAGAAGACAACAATAAATAGGTAATTCACAAATGAAAAAAACATGTCAGTTAATAATAAATGCTGTAAAGAAAAATAAAGTGTCGTTATAAAAATAAGATATGGTAAAAAGGTTAGAGTGAAGGGGATGCCATTCAGTCTTGATTAATGTGGTATGGGCTTTGAAGTGGCTTCCTGTCTATCAATGAGAAGAATACTTCATTTAGTGTTCACATTTTAACTGTTGACTATAGAATGGTGAACCTGTTCATGAAGGTCTCTCTTGAGGCCTTGACATTTGAGCATGAAGTGAAGAAATGATCACATGACTATATGGCAGAACAGTGTTCCAGGAAGAGTTATAATGTAAATGGTTATGAGGAGGGCAGTCATAATAGAGCAAGGTATTTAGTGTGGCTGGAGCACAGAGGTAGGCAAAGGAAACAAGGCAAGGAGAAAATAAGGCCAGAGTACAAGGGTGCTTTTAAAATCTGGTTAACTCAGCCTCTCATTAAGGCTCAGGCATTAAATCTAAGTAGGGTAAGATCTCTAAAGAATGTGGAGTGATGAGAAATAGTCTGACTTACGTTTTAAACTGCTATGTGAACAGACAATAGAAGAGTAAAAGTAGAAGAAGGGAGACCAAATAGGAGCAATGAAGGAGAGCTGAAAACATTTTGTGCAATGTTTGCAATGATGATTCTTAAGTTTTTGCCCTCAAACAACTCAGTGAAGTGAAGCTGCTTTGATTAAGGTGGTAACAATAGGCAGAGAGAAATGGTTAAACATGAAGTACAATTTGAAGATACAGTGGAAAGAATTTGCTAGATTATAATAAAGGAAATGAGAGAAATAGAAAGGGCAAGGGTAATTAGAAGGATTTTTGCTTATTAGTTATCTAAGTGAAGATGTCTAGATACGCATTTGGAAGTCACTATCAAAGATATTGGTATTTAGAGTCATAAATTTAGATTGCACATTCATCCAATGGATAGTTATTCAGCCATTAGAAAAAGTGATGCATGATTTGTGTGTTGTAAATAAACACTAAGATATCTGTTGATGAAAAAATAAGCAAGATGCCTTACAGTGTATGTATGCTATCATTTGTACAAAAGAAGGAATATATTATTTATTTTCATGTGCCAGTCACTCTTCTAAACTCTTTACACATACTTATTCATTTGTACCTCACAAGTCTATGAAATAAGTATTATTATTATTCCTGTTTTACCTAAGAGAAAACTGAGGCACAGATCAGTTAAGAGACTTGAGAGTTACATAACCAATAACTGGCAGAGACAGAATTTGAGTACAGGCAACCTTGCTCCACAGTACAAGCTCTTAACCACTACACCATACTGCCTCTCACTGAATGTGAAGTTGCTATTATATGCATAAAACATGTTTGGAAAGATATACATGAAACTGGCAGGTTTTGTTGTCTTCAAGGAAGAGAATTTGAGGACTGAGGGCCAAGAGTGGAAGAGTGACATTTCACCATGTAAGATTTTTTACTTTGAATTTTAAATCATGTGACTATATTACCTCTCTAATCATCATTCTTTTCTAGTAAAAATAATAAAACCATGGCATTGGTTTTGACTAAGGAGTAAATAAAGACAGAAAAAGAAAAAAAATCTGAATTTTGAATTCCAAAATAATTCAATATTTACAATTTAGCTATCTAAGATCCACCAGGACAATGTGGTATTCCAGAAAACAAATGAAGACAGTGTTCCAAGAAGGAAAAAGTAGCTGTGTCTTTCCAGAGAAAGAAAGATGACAACTGGAGCTGTTCACTGATTTGGACAATAAGAACATAATTGCTGACCTCAATAAGAAAACAGGTTGGGAAGAGGTAATGATAGAATACCTGACTGGAGTAGGTGCAAAAAGAATAGAAGGCTAAGTGGAGACAGTGAATATCTGAGATCTTGATATCTCACACTCAATACTGCACAATTCCTGCCTGAGTTTCAGCTTGCTGGACTGCCCTTGATTTCACATTTTCCATCCCCTACAAGTGTGTTGAGCTATTTCATTGAAATAAACGTGTGTGTGTGTGTGTGTGTGTGTGATGTAAGTATATCTTCTATTAGTTCTACTTCTCTGGGGAACCCAGACTGATACAAAGAGTTTCTAAAAATGGGAGATATTAATATTATAGCATGCATATTAGTATAATGATAACTGTTATCTAATAAAAGAAGGGGAATTGAAGTCAGGAAAGTGAGAACAACTTGAGGAGCAAAGTTCTTGAGCAGGTGAACAGGGATCAAATTCACTGCACAAGTACAAGGACAAACCTTAGAGGGCACTGTAATAAGAGAAAAGGTACAGTATATGGGTACAGCTGTAGTTACATGGGTAGGTTTAATCCTTGAAGGATCTCTTCTGACTATCTCTATTAAAAAAGCCAGATAATTAGCTGAGTGTAAAAAAGAGAAGACAGAAAATATTATTAATATAAGTCAGAGGAGAAAGTATGAAATAATTTTATAAGGACATGGGAATAAACCTAGAGTGGAATACTGTAATATGACTGCCAGGCAGCATTAAAGGTCCACTTGAGAGAAAAATGTGAAACCCAGCCATCACGGTTATGCATTTTTCTCCAGCCACCTGGTGCAGGTATGGAGCAGGGGGTGGGTGATGTGGGGTTTTCCTAGGGAGTATAATGGATGGACAAAGAGATAAGAAAGTTGAGGGTATAAAAAAGGATGTGATGATAATGAAGGATGATGAAATCTAAGCAGGAAAAGTGGAGGCAATGAGGAAATGAAGGGTGTAAAGAACATTAAAAATACAGTATCAAAGTATTTAAAGTCCTAATAGCAGGGAAACAGTATTGGAATGGAAACACAGAAGAAAAATGCTGGAAAAAAAGGAGGGTTTGTCAGCTAGTGGGATGTTTGAAATTAAGACTGTGGACATTGACCCTTTTAATCAATATCCAACAATTTGCATTTCTATCTCTCTAAACACAAAACTGAAAACTAAAAAACTGCATTTATATTTAGAGATACCTTCTGTACCTCTGAAAACTATTACTGTACACCCTAGAAACATGTTTGAGAAAATAGGACAAATTAGATTTTTAAGAGAGGAATGATTATATTAATTTAGTTTTTAAAAGCTTATTTTTTTAAAAAGGGAGCGTATGATGCATTTCCAATTTCCAATGATAGTTAATTAATCCCTCAGTCTGTTAAAAATCCCAACGAAAATAACAGAAATAAAACAATTTTTATCTTCAATGAACTCAGAAAATACCTGTAACCCCTAACCACAATATATGAATATATGAATACGTATAGCAGGATGAGCAGAAAGCATTAAAATCAAACAAAAAAGCAGAAGAAACTTAACAACCATATCTACAAGTAACAAAGCTATTTTGTTCTGTACAACCTGACACAATCAGGAATTAGGAGTATTAGGTTCCATCGCAGATGAAGTGAGATATGGTCTGAAAATAACAGCATTATCGCAAAGTCTGCACAAAAAGCAATTAAATCCCCAAATCTATACTCTAACCAAGGCAGTCAATCAATTCCTCTATGACACACCCATCTTAGAAGTCCAGAAATTTATTTCCTGAAGAAAATAAGCCAGAGATTTAGAGATTTAGAGTTACCAGACATGTGTGTGAAGTGTGGAGTGCCCTGAATGCTTCCTCATTCTACCCAATTCTGAAATGGCAAAGAGCAGTCAAACTTTAGTACATCCTTCTGCAAGGAAGCTGAATTTCTCCAAGGAAAATAATTACCAATACCAACATTTGAGGATCTACAATGAAAATACTAGCTGACTACTAGAATGCCCTACAGTGATGCTCACCAATCTGGATGCCAGAGCCATTGCTCCACTGTATCAGAGGCATGCACACACCCCTCTGACAATGAGCTTTTTAGTGTCTCACTCTCAACAATGACTTAGAGAGTCAAGAAACATACTGGAGAAAAGTTTCAATAGGAAAGATAGCGTTAAAAGCAGCAAATCAGAAGAAAAGAGATTATGGCTGAGAGCAGAAAACAGAGAAACAATTAACATCACCAAAGATATAACAGAAGATATTACTTCTTCTAAGAAACATAGAATGTGAAAAAAAAGTAACTGCAGAATAAAAAAGAACTCTTATAAACTTAAAAGGATAGTCAAAATTAAGTTCAATAAAGTTGAGGAAATAACAAGAAAAGTGAACAGAAAAGACTAAGACATGGAATACAAAACAGAAATAAGAAACTCAAGATTGACTCAAGAGATTAACATCTACCCAATAGGTATTCAAGAAAGAATGCCCAGCAGAATGAATGGGGAAAAAATACACAACAGGGTATGTCACCATGAAATTTCAGGATACCAGGAACAAAGAAAAAATTCTAAAAGATTCCAAAGACAAGAAATAGGATTAGAACGCGAACACTGGACTTCTCAAAAGCAACACTGGAAGCTAGGGCCAAATTCTGAAAGAAATGATTTTCAATGACAAAATCTACTAGGTCAGACCATTAAATATGAGGATACAACATACTCTTCAGACATGTAGTCTCAAATACATACTTCCCAAATACCCTTTTTCTCTGGAAGCTGTCAGATAATATGCTACACAAAAAGGAGAGAATAAATTAAGAAAGAAAGAAAACAAAAGATGACAGGGAATCCAAAAAAAAAAAAAAAAAGATAAAGGATCCAAACAATGCCAGAAAAGTGAAATAAATTACAGGACATCTAAATTTTAGAAAATGAGATGTGATTTTAAAAAATTAAAAGCACAGAAAAATACATGCTACAAAATTGGTCAAAACACTTGTTTAAAGATAAAACCAAAAAATCTTCACAAATATACATATGAGAAAAAAAACTTAAAAGAAAATACCAACAAGTTATGGCACAGTCATGAGATGTTATGGTTATGACTAATTTTTGTACTTTTCTCTTTTTCTGAATTCTCTGTAAGTAGTATATGTAATTTTATATGTACAGAAAATGTTTAAATGTACAGTATAAAAATAATATTGAGAAAAAAATCTACAAAAAATTTTCACATTCTCTGCCTTCTTTACAACCAAACCAAATAAGCTTTGCTGTTCTCTGTATCACACTTATAATATCAGAAAATTACTGAGTGATTTATGTGTATTAAATGTTTAACATGAATTAATTCAGTTTAGCTTCACAATATTACTATGACATGGGACCATTAGTATCAATATTATATAGATAAAGAGACTGAGGCAAAAAAGTAACTTGTCCAAAGGCACCAAGTTAATAAATATAAGATACGTAAGCCTTGTAAAGTGATTTTAAAAATCATGGTTTCTTTAGTAAAACTGGCTGGCTGTCAAAACAATGCTAATTTTCAGACCCAGTGATAGAAAGTAAAAGAGAGAAATCTAAGAAAATGATAGCTTGAAAATTTTAGTTTGAAAATTTTAAAAATTACTCTACACTTATATTTACCAAAAAAGTAATTACATTTTAAAGTTATACTTTACTCTATTTTATGGGTACAATTACAGGATATAGGGATATATGCCAACTATTGGGCACCAGAAGTCTACTATATACAAACCTTAGAAAATTGAATGAAGGTTTTATACCTGGAGTAGGGGAAAGAAAGACAAAGATAATAAAGTAAAATAACACAATGTTAAAAGTACAAAGCAATGAAAAGGTAAAACTACAGAAGAATAAAAAAATGAATACAAGGAAAATAAATTGTAAAAACAAAAAGGTAGACAGATTATTTATACTCTGTGGTCTGTTCTTTGAAAATGTCAAATTGCCATAAAATGTTCAGGTCCTAACTAGAGAAACCAGAAATAATCTGTCTGGTTAAGAGTTACAAAATACTTATTGATTTTAATAAATATAACATTGGTCCTGAGAGCTAAAAGCGAAGGGAAACAAAAATGCATGCTGCTCATTTTCTTAATAGCAGTTCTTAAAATTTTATTTACTTGTTTATTTCTGATTTGTCCCTTTGCCAGGTCTATTATTTCTAAAATAAAGTACTCAACAAATTCTGAGTAAAAACATGAATGAAGAAAAACATTGGCAAATCCTACTAACCTTTCTTGTCATTACGTAATAATAGCACAGCAGCTTACTAAATGCCAGGCACTGTCCCAAGTGCTTCTAATGTCTTTTAATAAGAGGTAGCTATCATTATCTTTCCTACTTTGCATATAAAGAAAGTGAGACCAGATAAGTTAAGGACTTGTCCAAGGTTACACAACTAGTAAAAGGCTGAGATGGATATGCATTAAGAGAGTCGCTCCAGAACCCATTTTATCAAACATTAAATCAGATGGTTTCAGCAAATGAAGGCCAAAGAAAGATGTCAATTTTCTGAGGCAAAATGATTTTCAGCCTATGATTTAAAAAAAAACAAAGCAATTTCATATACCTTTCACCTGAGAAAAAGTCTTAGAGATACTGACTTTGTAAGACATATTAATCAATAATGAACCATATGTCAATATAAACTCAACCATATGCCAACATGATAATGTTAAACAATAAGGTACAAAGAAATGTTTACTCCCTCAACAGTCTGAGAGTGACTTATGGTTAGCTACTAGTGCAGACTGGCCTCACATAATGATCTTGACTACATTTTCTAATTTTTTCCAAATTCATTTTAGGATAAATAAATAAAAAGAATAGAATCAATCACCATGCCATTATTAATGTAACTTTTATATTATTAACACTCTTTTGTTCAAATAAGCATTTTCACTTTATAAGTGAGAGGTAGCTAGTATTAATATATTTGTAACATCACAGAAAATTAGGTAGATGAGAAAATAACACAAAAATAAAAAGTTAAACCAACATTACTCATTCTGGAAATTCTTCTCTAACAAAAATTTGAAATCCACGAATTGTAAGGTATTAGTATACTTTTAAAAGAAAATGTCTGAAATAACTATAATCCTGAAAAACAGATTCTTCGAGAGTGAAATTATCTTCATAGAATACCAAACAATGAAGTAGCAAAACAAAATCCTGTTTTTGACCTTGACAAAAAGAGAATGTTTTCTCATAAAATAGGAAAATATCATCAAATTAGAAAAAGTATTTCCAGTTTGACTGTAAATCCCTGAAAATAATTATGACAAAACATTTCTTATATAAATTAAATCCACACACTATGTTCTACTATGTCCACTGAGACAGCTATTTTGGACAGAAATAAGGGTACTTAATTCTGAAGACTAATGGTTAATGAAAAGTTGTACTGCAATGTAAAACTTCTTTATTAAAATAGGTCAAATAAACACGACAGTCTGTTTTAAAATTTCAATTAAGAGAAAAATAAGGAAAATACAATATAAAATGTATCTATTAACAGTCTGTTTCAATTTAATGGTGAAAAGCATTCCAAAAGAGTGAGTTTATCTCCAATGGAAAAGTAAGAATATTTATTCCTATAACTGTGGAATAAACAGACCTGAAGAACTAAAGAATGATAAAAACTTTTAATAAAAATGTAATAGAAGTATACAATTAAATGCAATGCATTAACACTGATAATAGGGGCACATTTAATTCACAACAAGAAAATGGGACATTTGGAAAACATTATAAGTACTACTAATAAGACCACTCTGATCACTTATGAAGCTCTGGAACTCATCATATCTGTACCCTACAAAATAACTAACCTGATTGTCTCTCTTCTCAGCTAAGATATAAGCAATGTCAAGGAGCATTTTATTCCAAAGCCGATAATCATATCTGGCCATAACTGCCTTGTAACTGTCCATGCACATAGTCTTTGAAGCAGAGGATTAAATGTTCCTGCCCATTTTATCTAGTCCCCAAGACTTGTCCTGCAAAGTGAATAAAAATGATTACCTTTTTATCTATGCCTTGCACACATACCATAAAAAAACAAAGAGGGCAAAGATGAGAACAAAAAAAAAAATCACTGAAAAAATGGAGAATTATTGTTCATTTTTCAGAATTAAGTTCTCAGCAAGCCCCCTGTGCTTTGTTGAAGGGTAGGTGACTGATATGTCTCACATTTTATACAACTGAGCCTTGGAAGATATGACCATTAGTGTATACACATGGAAATTATAGTAATATTTTGAAGTAAATTGAGTGAATGACTGAAAAATAGGTTTTATTCTTTGAAAATTCTGTATAAACAAAATGTTGATTACCTTCTGTTTTTTTGGTACCTGATTGTAAGAAAAAATTTCAAATTCAAATAGGCTACATGATGATATGAAGAGAACTTAGATGAAAACAAAATGCCATTCATTATATAGTTTTAAAAGCTATCATGGAAAAAGGTAAATCATGGGAAAAGAGACATGGAAAGGTACTTGGGGGAGGTGGGAGCATCTCAACTAAATAAGCAGAAAGCCATAATGAAAATATATTTAAGCAGGTGTGAAATTAGCAGATACAGATAACCAAAGGGATAAATATAAAGAAAATAATACAAAAGAAGTTACTGAAAATGAGCTAATGGAAAAATAGCTGAAATGGACCATCACAAATGCAGTAAAATACAGTAATGCTGCATTTACATGGCAGAGAAGGACAAATGGAAATAAAGTATGGTGCTGTTCACAAAATTAAACCAATGCTTTTCTTTCTTTTTTTAAAGAAACAGGGATCTCACTCTGCTGCCCAGGCTGGAGCACAGTGGCATGATCATAGCTCACTGTAATTTCAAACACCTGGGCTCAAGTGATCCTTTTGCCTCAGCCTCATGAGTAGCAAGGACTATAGGTGTGCACCACCACACCTGGCTAACTTTTAAAATTTTTTTATTTTTATTTTTAGTAGAGATGGGGTCTTGCTAGGTTGCCTAGACTGGTCTGAAACTCCTGTCCTCAAGTGATCTTCCCATCTTAGCCTCCCAAATTGCTGAATTACAGGCATGAGAGACAGCACCTAGCTAAAACAACGTTGTAAGCTCAAAATATTCTGTATATTTCTATAATATAGCACTCCTTCTTGTGTTCTTAAATAGAATATGTAGCATACATTTAATATTTTATACAGAATACACACAGATTTCTGGATTAAGAAGAGGTGGCCTGTCTCTACAGAGAAGACCAAGATTGCTCTATGCTTCAGATCTGTAATATTTTTGCCATCTCTTTTTGTTATGAATTGTCATTTCACAATACTATCAGCCCTCATTAATTTGTTGCTTCTCTTTCTCAAGTGGCCTTGGAAGACCAAATAATAACTTCTGTATCAAGGCAAGTTCGTCAATTTTTGTGACAGCAACTTTGGCTACTCACAAGCAATTTCTACCTTAAGTTTTATTTCAAGTTGATAAATTTCCTATGCATCTGACAACCAGGTAAATGGGCATTACTGTACATAGAAAGAAGAAAGTAAAATAAAAAGGAAATAGAAAACATAAAGAAAAAAGGCAAAGATCAAATGCAGAAGATACTAAAAGTCACAGAATTAGAAAAACATATAATATTAGATAAGTTTTTAAATAATAAACAATATTTTTACAGCACAGTTTTTAAAAAGATCAACTGGGCACAAAATCTCTTTTTCTTCCTAACAATGAGGAAGAGAACACTCTCAAAATAGTATAAACTGTGTTTGATGCATGTTCTATATAAAACTTTTGTCAACTATAAAATTATTTTTATTTTACCTTTTGAAAAAAAAAAGATAGAACTAGGTAAAATATCTCCCTCTGATCCTAATAATGAGAAAAAGGATACTCTCAAAAGAGAATCAACTGTGTTTCATGTTTATTTGGTTAGAATTGTCACTAAAAGAATAATGTATACTAACATGAATTAACTATGTTGAGTAAGGGGGAAAAAAAAAGAACTGGGAAAAAAAAACAAATGACTCCAGATAACATTATATTTGCTTTGGGCAACAGGTTAAGCCAGAAAATGACAAAATTTTATATCAGGTATTTGCAGTGTGCAGTCCCAAACTACTATCATTAATATCACCTACAAACTTGTTAAACTCTGGGGATGAGGCCCAGTAATCCCATTCTGATGTTCTAAAGTTTGAGGACCAGTCCTTTAAATAAATTAGATAAATAAGATACTAAAATTTAAATGAAAAATGAAATGCAACTAATGAACCTAAATCTGGTTTTGTCATGGTAATAAGAAGAATACAGGCAAAATTACTGCTTCTAAAAAGGATATAATATGGAAATATTTAAACATATTCATGTTTAAATACACACGAGCATGAACTTACTCTGTGTCATAAATGAAAAAAATAGTCATTTCAGGTAGATACAGTTAAAGTAGTGAAGGGAAAACAGAACAATTGCTAAATTAAGGGAATTATCTTAAGGAAAAAGGACAAAATGAATATAACTGGCACACAGGTTGTCAAGAAAATTTTAAAATTTTAAAATGAAGAAAACAAAAGTGAAAACCAATTTATCAGTTCTTCATATTCTCTACAGATAAACTGATTTTAAAGATGTTAATGTTTTAGATATGTTTAAGTTATCACAACACTAGGAATAGGAAGAATGTTATTAGATGGAATTGTTTCAAATATATAAACAAATAAGTATTTATATTTATGTGTAGTAACAATGAGCAATAAAGCAATATAATTAAGTGAAGGAAAAATAGTGTGAACTTGGAATTTCAACTATTATTACTTGGGTTTTCCAAAGAATATGGCCTAAAGGCTTCTCAAAATTTCTTTGGTTATAAACTAAGGATAGAGGAACATAACTAAACATTCAGACAAATATTTGTTGATACTGGCCAGCAAATTTCAAATTTCATTCTCATGGCTATCAAATGCCCATTATCAAAATGGGCATACATTTTACCTAAATAAGTAACACACACCACTCAAATTAATTTGGGCGGAAAATTAATTTTCAGGAGCACAGTGATTAAATTAATATTTAATCTAAAGGAAGTTTAACTAGAATAAAACATATTTAACAAAACTAAATGAAAAGGAAATGAAATGTTGGTTACTTACCAGCAAGGGTACTTGTATGCCTAAAAGCTCTGACCTGGGAGTCTGACAAACCAGTCAAAAGGGAGATAACTGTGTCCATCATATACTCATCATAAATTATGCTATACTGACACTGTCGAATCAGGACTCCAATAAATTCACAAAAGTTTGAACGAAATTTTTTCCACTGAGGTCCAGGCATGGTAAGAGGATAATCACCACTGTCCTAAAAGGGATAAAGAACATATTAAGTAATGTCATATGATAGCAGTGTCATCAAAGTATTTTTTTTTCTTCCTACCTATATAGGAACCCTTTTTTGAAAAGTACATGTAGATAGAAATAGGTAATTTTCATAGGTACATTGTTTGCTTTATCTTTTTTTTGGTTTTGATCTACCACAACTAAATAACTCCTTTTTTTAAAGAGATGGAGTCTCCCTCTGTCACCCAGGCTTGAATGCAGGGGTACAATCATAGATCACTATAACCACGAATTCACAGGCTCAAGTGATCCTCTCACCTAGCCCAGCTAATCTTTATGAATTTTTAAGAATTGAGAATTTCAAAAGTATAAGCATTTCACTGAGAAGTCTAAAACTAACGTTTCACTTCTGAAACTCCAACCTCATTTCTCCCAATTTTATTATGAACTTAATATAAATTCTATTTCATAGAGATTTATTAACTTAATTAAGAAAAAAATCTGAGCCTCGTGTGGTGGCTTGCACCTGTTATCTTGGGAGCCAAAGAGTTCATGGCCAGCCTGGGCAACACAACGAGACCCTTTCTCTACAATAAATAAAAAAAACTAATATGGGCTCTTGGTATCACCAGATTGCGTCATCTTGTTTAAAACACAAAACTGAGAGTTAAACCCAACTGGTTAGTGGCTTCCCTCTCTAGCCTAAAACATTTAAGTACAGAAATGTAAATTCACAAGGCAGAGAATGAGACATTCTGTGAACATGGTTGCCAGAATATTCTCAATTTGTGGTTTTTGCTTTTTCTAGAACAAACTATTGGTAGAAAAATTGTTTATAGGTGAGACCTTAAGTTTTGTTCATGTCCTAGGAAAGAGAACTAGTGTGATACATAGAATAGCAGATCCTAAGAGCAATGAACAGAAAGCAGAGACTGGGAAGAGACTGGCACTCAGAGTCAAAATCCCAGAAGAAAGTTAATGTTGGTGCTACATGAGTATTATGAGTTCAATGAACTCTCAAAAGATCAAGAAGGAACTAAAGAGACTGGCTGAATCTTCCTAGCCTTTGAAGCTTGGAGTCTGGGGGTAGACTGGAGAAGTTATATAGAGTGGAGAGTCAAGACATTTCCCAAAGATATCTCAGCAGCTTACCTGCTGCTTCAATACAACAGTAGTCCACTAGAGTAGAGTTCCTCCTGCTTTAGACCAGCTGAGAAATTCAGTGGTCCATAACAACTGAACGTAGGCCCTAAGAAGGCTACAATGAAAACAAACTAACTGAATAGCCCCAACAGCAAGTGAGAGCAAAGAAAGGCAGAATAATCAGTACATACTAAAACCTAAATAAATAAATAATAAATAAATGAGTACACTTTAGAAGATTCAAATACAGCACAACCAACCAACCAACAGAACCCCAAGGAACTAAAATGTTTGATTTCTTAATTAAACAATTCAGTTGATGAAATGAAGGAAAGAATGATCACTGATAGGAGATACATTAGGAGCCTGGAAAATAATGTGTAAAAAATACCTGAGTGTAACCCAGGAGCAGTGGTGCACACCTGTAGTCCCAGATACTTGGGAGGCCGAGGAAGGAGGATTGCTTGAGCCCAGGAGTCTCAGGTTGCAGGGAGCAATCACAGGGCTTCCGGAAAGCCATTTAAAATGGACAGACTAGGCCAGTATGACCTCTTTAGTCCTTTGTCCCTTCCTCCTTTCATTAATCTTGAACTCATATGTGGTGCTGGATGTTCAACAGCCATCTTGCAACCATGACGGGACAAGTATGAGGATAAAGAATGGTAGAAGAAAAGGATGGAAAAAGTCTAGGCTCTTTATTGATCTATTAAACTTTAGTACCAACCATGTACTGTCTATTCCCACATTTATTTGGCATGAGACAAACTCCTGTGAGTTCAAGCCAATGTTGGTCAGTTTTCCCATTACTCACAGACTAATGCATATCTACTGTTGGAGTAGAATTATGAGCAGTGGGGAAAGATGGATTACTTAGTAAATGATTCTGGTACAATTGGGTGTTCATTAGTGCCTTACACTTAGGATGTAGAAGGCTACAAATAATGTGAATAAGCCAAATCAACAATAAAATTCTTAACTTTTCTTTAGCCCAACTTGAGCTGAAGTAACTTGAATTCTAAAGAACGATAAGCCCTCCAGGAGGAGATGAGGCATACAAACTATATCACCTGTAGCAGAGCCTGGAAAGAAAAGGCAGCCACCTTAAAAGCGGGTGAGAAGAAATCAACTAAAATTTTAATGAACTGTCAGACACTAAGTGTGAGCTAGCCTGTCAGTATGGAGCAACAAGGGAAGTTTGCACTTATTGAAAACTATTTTCCACAGGTCTCAACAGGATGCTCATAACAAAGCCTAGGGACAGAGCAGAGAAACAGAGAACACCTCTCTTGGTGATACAGGCCTGCAGAGGGTAATTTCCAACTGCTGGGGAAGGGCAAGAAGCCCAGCTCACTTATCCAGACCTTTCTCTCCTACAAATCAGAAGCCTTAATATGGCTGGAGGAGGAACAGCAAGCTGAGTCACCTCCTAGGCACAGGCAAAGACCCACTGCAGCTGAGAAAAGAGCAGAAGAAAAAACCTCTACTTGAGGAGAGGAGACAAAACACTATACTGGAACCTGAATCCTTTATCAATAACAAGCAGAGGTTTGCTAGCCTTGGGAGTGGGGAAGTAAACTCCCACTCAAGGCCCACAAGACATGAGGCAGAGGTTGGCTGCTACAGGAAAGTTGAGAAGGACCTGTGGTGGCTCCAGACACATAGGGCATGGTTATAACTGAGGCAGGACTAGGACAATACATGCTCCCATCATAGTAACAAGCAACAAGCAACACCACTTTACCATTAGGGGAAAGGGCAAAAGTGTGAAGAGAGATCTCCTCTGTGGCACTAGGGTGGCTCTGAGGCAGAGGTTCTGAGGGTGGAGCATGAACACCGCAAAAAATCTCCTGTATCCTAAGCACAAGTCCACAGCAGCCCACCACTAAAGAAATCTGAAGCCTGTGGTACATTAAAGATAAAGATAGCAACAACAAAACACAAACCTAACTCAATTCACACTAGACTAACTATGTATACCATTTTGGAAAAAGAAAATCTCCCGTATCTACTTCAAAAGAGTTTCTTAACTCTAATACTAGTTACAGATTTCTTCTTCCTATACTCATGCATGCCATGTAAAAATAATTGTCTAGTTAACGACAGGCAGTGAGGTATTGAAAACTAGCTTATGAGCAATGATGAATGATAACTCCGTAGATACATTCCTTTGAGAAAAATACTAGTTCCCTTCATAAAGTAGTAGTGTCTTTTCTCAGGAAAGCAAAGATAACTAAATAATGACAAAACAGAGATAATAATCAAGTAATCCCAATGCCTCATCCACCACTAATATTTAAGATCTTTGAGAGCAGTCTCATGATGATGTTTAAAATAAAAAATATACTGAATAAACTAATGAAATGATAAAACATATCCAATAAGCAACATGTATGACAAGGCAGAAAGAAGTTTAGGGGCCGGGTGCAGGGGCTCACCCCTGTAAACCCAGTACTTTCGGAGGCCAAGGTGGGAGGATTGCTTGAGGCCAGGAGTTCAAGACCAGCCTCAGCAACATAGTGAGACACCCTCTGCCCTGAAAAGTAGCCAGGTGTAGTGGTGTGTGCCTGTAGTCCTAGCTACTCAGAAGGCTGAGGCAGCAGGATCACTTGAGCCCAGGAGTTCAAGGATATAGTGAATTCTGATTACGTCACTGCATTCTAGCCTGGAAGACAGAAAGAGATCCTGTCTCAATTAAAAAAACAAAAAAGTTTAGGGTAGAAAGAGTACCTGGCAAAAATTCACAAAGAAGTATAATACAGAGTTATCAAAAAGGTCTAGTTAAAGAAAAAGCAATTCTTCTGAATATGTTCAGGAAAAGTACTGGGGGAGAAATCTCTGTGTAGTAAAACATAACATAATATAGGTAGCATTTATATGGTATGCACTTAGCACATATATAATCTTTTTTTTTTTTGAGACAGAGTCTCACTTTGTTGCCCTGGCTAGAGTGCCGTGGCGTCAGCCTAGCTCACAGCAACCTCAAACTCCTGGGCTCAAGGGATCCTTCTGCCTCAGCCTCCCAAGTAGCTGGGACTACAGGCATGCGCCACCATGCCCGGCTAATTTTTCTGTATATATATATATAT
>CAUYRT010038144.1:0-56808 GCA_963574885.1 Lepilemur ruficaudatus | reverse complement strand
CGGGCATGGTGGCGCATGCCTGTAATCCCAGCTACTCGGGAGGCTGAGGCAGAAGGATTGCTTGAGCCCAGGAGTGTGAGGTTGCTGTGAGCTAGGCTGACACCACGGCACTCACTCTAGCCCGGGCAACAGAGTGAGACTCTGTCTCAAAAAAAAAAAAAAAAACTCAATGATTTTTAGATGTAAACGCTCTAAGGTGCTTTATACCTCTATGGAAAGCACGCACACTAGAACAATCGAGCCACAGCATCCACTTCTCACAGAGGCAAACTGATCTGATGGTGGCGAGTACTCATTTGCTTTCACCAGTCCCCACATTAGCTGGACGAGGGCTGAGGGAGGGCCACTTCCTTCAAAACATGGTTGTGCTGACTTCATTTATCAGACTCTTGGGCAGATACACTCTGAATACTTGGTTGTGTAGGCAAAATGTGTTCCCGAGAATCATTAATGACTTCTTTTCTTATTGTGATTTTTAATTATATAACAGTGTTACAAAATAATTTTGATAATCATGCCAAAGATCCATAAAGTTGTCATGAATAATTTTCTCTAAACTCTAGTAGTACTTTCTTTTGAAAATTAATTAGCATATGAGCAAACAGAATAAAACACTTCCTTATATAATAAGCGGATACATTAATAGCAATGGTAAAATCCCACCTTTCCCTCAAACTTAACCATTCTTTTCCAGCACAGTGCTATTAAAAGTACACAATCTTTCCTCCAAGATAGCCTGTGATTTGAATCCTGACTGCTTTGCTTAGTTGTGTGACCTCAGGCAAGTCATCTTGGACCCAGTTATCTGTAAAATGAGGCTGTTGTAAGGACCATTTATACAGCAACCAGCAGAGTCCTTGCAAAGGACTAGTTTTCCTATAGATGCTAGTCCTCCTGGTTCAAGAGGAAAGAAACTAACCAGGCACAACTAACATTTATGGAGTACTTAACTATGCTCACCAGAAAGCAAATCTTATCTTTGTAAGTTCTTTGGAGTCTGTTCTGTGGTATCTGTCAAACAGAAATAACTGACTCACCCCATGTGGGATCTTTGAATATATTTTCACTGAAGTGCCTCTTCCAACTCAAGACTCCCTTAGAATACTTGTCCTGGAGGTAAGGTATTAACACAACTACAGCACCCTTGGCTTGGCCTGAAAGTACCTTTTGAGCCGTGTTCAGAACTTACGCATTAGCAAGCAGCTGTGGAGTGGTTGGTTTCTGGCACTTATCTAGAACAGCAAGTGCAATCACAAAACCTCAGCAAGGACTTTCATGTTCTTTACTCCCTGAGTATTGCTTGAGGCATAAAAGCATTTTTATATTAACAGATGACATTACATAATGGCTACATTGTGAATGTTCAACTTTTTCAGCACCTTTTCAGCACTGGCAGCTGCCACAAGTGAGCTCTAAATATGCTTAATCAATGAACTAAGTGTCAGGTTATGAAGCCCACAAACATAACTAAACCCTGAAGTTTAGCTTTCTCTCCACTGCAGGGCTGCAGATACCTAGCATGATGGCTTGCACGCTGCTCGCGCCGAGGCCGATATCAGAGTCAGCGGTGTTATTAAATGCCGTGTCTTCCAGACTCCACCATCCATCAGAAGAGATTGCTTGGAAATGATTTGTCAGAGCTTGACTCACTGCTTTTGAAAAATCATCCCATGATGTCTGCTTGCGGACATGTAAAGTACATATTGTGTTTTCGCATTCAAAGTCATTGGAACCACAGTTGCCTGGTTGAATCTCACCCGCTGAAATCCTTAAGGGTATTTTAAGAGCATCTGTTAGAAGAATAAAAGAATTAGAATTTAAAAGAAAAATCCCAATAGAAAAAAAAAAAAAACCCAGCAACACTATTCTATAAAATAAGCAGAGATGAGTGTTTTAAAAATAAATCAAAGGCCGGCTATCTTATTTCCTTAAGTAACATCACATTGAAGGTCCTTATCCTGAAGTAAACAGTGGTTTCCCAATCTCTTCAGTTTCTTTAGAACCATGTTGCATGAACTGTTTATCTTTCCCTGTATCTTTGGTCTTTTCTACTTCATAGACTCTTTCCCTTCAGCGAGATTCTCAAGTTATCAAACAAACAAAAAAATCTGAGAAAACTATAGCAGCCTTCCCTTGACCCTGAATTCTCCATATTTTCCTTTCTCCTGACCTTTACAGATGTCATGAATGAAGCAGATTATAGCCGTATAGCTCAGTGTGCTTGGGATAGCGGCTGGAGAATCTTACAGACCTTGCACTGAGCTACAGGGTCAGCCTTCTACCAGCTGTGTGAGCTTGGGAAATTGCCTCAATCTCTCTATTCCCCAACTTGTTCTTCTATAAAATGGAGGGAATGTACGTTGAGTTGTTATGAAGAGTAAATGAACTTACGTTTCTAGGGGATTTAACACACTATTTGTTATTAATACATGGTAAGTACTAGTAAGTATCTGTAAATGGTAAACAGTGCAGCAGGAAGGAGCTTTTGACATGGTCTTTCCAATCTCTGTGACACCAACTGGCTGAGGCTCCAACCTGGGTGGGTAGCACCCCATACACTTCTGTTCTTATGAATTGAATTATGTGCTTACTAAGTCACATGTTTCCATGTGACTCATGTTTCCAAATCTTCTATGTCTGTTAAACTCATTATTATAATTAGTAAATATTCCATAAATTGATAAAATATGTTACTGTTTCTATGAAAATGAATCAAATACTTCAGAGACAATTTAGAGTTATTAAAAATGTTCTCTAATGAGGTATAGATGAGACAACTATTAGAAAAGACTTAATAATCTCTGCACAGATGCTGGCTTTAGTTTGCTGTGCATATGTGTTTAAGTGCCCAATTCTAGAAATCATAGATGATGCATTAAAAGCACGGTTTGTTCAAACAAGCATATGTGGAATTTTAATCAGCAGAACCACACAAAGTAAAGACCTCTATCTAAAAGTTAGTGAAAGAATTACTTTATATACTTTAAAATTAAAATGTTTAAAAATGTGTACTTTTGTGATCCTCTTCTTAAACTGGATTTTTCTATTAACTGGCCAACTGCTGTATCATTTTATTTTCCAATGGTCGATTCTCAGTCGTGTTACTTATCAACAGCACCTGACACAAGTGATGTCTCTCTGCTCCTTGATCTACTCCTACTGGATTTCCTCGCACCTCACTGGTTGTCCTTTCACGTCATTCCCTTGTTGTTCCCACCATTTTTTCCAGACTTCTTGCTAACAGAGTGTTTCAGGGCTCCTTTCTCTTATTTTCTTCTGTGTTCACTACCTTAGTTATCTTATCTGGTCCCATGACTTTAAATATCACTGACAGACTGCTGACTCTCAGATTTACATATTCAGTTCACGCTCATCTCTGGTATTCCTGCTGACTTGACATCTCAAATTCATACATTTAAAACTGAACTCCTGATCTTCATCAGCAAGACATGCTTCACCCACAGCCTTCCCCTTGACAGGCACTGGCAACTCCATCCTGTCAGTTGTTCGCGCTGAATACTTTGGAGTTATCCATGAATCTCCCCCCTCTCTCATACCTCACATTTAATCCATCAGGCAGTTCTGCTTACTCTATTTTCAGCTATATCCAGAATCCAAGTACATGTCACTGCCTTACCTGCTACCATGCCTGACTGAGCCCCCAGTATTGTCTCTCACCTAGAAGACTTTATTCATGTCCAAATAGGCATCCCCGATTCTATGTGTGACTTTCTATAATCTATTCTCAACAAAGCAGCCAGTTATATTGTTAAACTGTTAACAGATCCTGCCACTCCTATGCTCAAACACTGCAATGGCTACATTAAGTCCTTATAATGGTCTACGAGTTCCAACAATATCAGGTCCCTTCCCCATCTGGTGACTTCTCTAAACTGTTTTCCTACTTCTCTTCCCTTGATCATTCTAACCCAGTCACCCTGTCCTCCTTGCAGTTCCTCAGACACACCAGAAATGCTCCTACCTTAAGGGCCTCTGTCCACTTGATGTTCTGCCTGGAAAGCTCTCGCCTAACGTACCCTCTTTTTGCCTTCTTCAAGTCCTTGCTTTAATGTCTTATCAGTAAGACTACCTTGACATCTATCTATCTGTCTATCTTGATAAGGTCTCACTCTGTTGCCCAGGCTGGAGTGCCGTGCTCTCACCATAGCTCAGGTGCAACCTCAAACTCCTGGGCTCAAGCGATCCTCCTGCCCCAGCCTCCCAAGTAGCTGGGACCATAGAAGTGCACCACTAGGCCCAGTTAATTTTTTTCTATTTTTCTATTTTTAGTAGAGATGCGGTCTCACTCTTGCTCAGGCTGGTCTTGAACTCCTGGCCTCAAGCAATCATCCCACCTTGGCCTCCCAGAGTGTTAGGATTACAGGCATGAGCCATGGTGCCTGGCCTTGACCAGCATTTTAAAAACTGAAATCCACCCTCACAATCCCAACACCCCCTTAAGTCTTTTCCGTAGCACATTTCACCATAGCACAATACCATATAATGAAATGTTTCTTGTGTTTATTGTTAATTTTTGTCTCTGCTCAATACATTTGTTGAATGAATAAAGAGTAGAATTCTACCATAGTTTTTTCCACTGCCTCTCCATATTATTCATTACTTAAAATAATCAGCTTCTGCCTACAGAACTGCATGAAACTTGTCTCCCTGTTAGCAGGAACTTCCTATTTGCCAAATGCAACTGACTTTCTTTTTAACCCCTACAGCCTAGGGAATTGGATACTATTGAATTACTTCTTCCTGTTAGAAACATTCCCCTCACTTGGGCCTGATTACACCATTTTCTGGCTTTCTTCCTTTCTAATCCTTTCCAATCTTCTTTTTGAGTGTTTTCCTCTATTCTGCCCTTAAAATTGGGATTCCTCTGGGCTTGGCCTTCAGTTCCCATTTCCCTTCACCTTATACACCCCTTCCTGTCCAATAGTGCACCCATCTATGGCTTGAGCCATGACCCTTTTTCTCCAGCCTTGGCCCTTCCCTCCTACTGGATACCAGTCATGTGCCTTCTCTATGGCATCCCATAATAAGACAATGTTTCCACTTTACCAACCTCTCACGTCCTTCTGTAGCTACAGGACTGTATCAAAACTTACCATAAGACTGAGTCAAAAGGAATACAGGGCCTTTTATGATCTGACTCTGGACTACCTTTCCGTATTCATCTCTCTCTTCTCCCTAAACTGGAGACACAGCTAAATACCTCTAGGGACTCCAAAGCACCGTGGTCTGTAATGCCTCCAGATATGCCGTTAGTTCAGCTGGAATGGCTCTGTTTTGGGCTTTTTCTTGGCCTAGCGCTTCAATTCTCCCTTCAGTCCTCCATGGGGAAGCTCTCACTAACCTCTTCTATGCATGTTTTTACACTTTGACTCACATAGAGGGACTTATAACAAATATAGGCTTGGAGTTGTACTTTTGAAATTTTATACAGGTAGCTTACATAATATATTATGCATCCTTTTATTACTGACTTCTTCACTCAACATTTTAAAATGTATCTATGGTGGCTCAACATTTAAGTGCTATTTGGTCATTTTAAAATGTAAATCTTCTGCAGTTCTTTCTATTTATCCATTGCCCAATAGGTTTCCATTTGGAATGTTTTCAGTTTTCTACTATTGCACCTAATGCTACAACAGGTATCTTCGTATGTCTCCTGATACACACGTACAGGAGTGCCTCGAGCTTATGTACTTAGGTGAGGAATGCAGAATGTTTGTTGAAGAAATGAAGATAAATGGCTTCTTTGTGCTTCTCTGACACATTCGGTTCTCTAGTACTTACTCTCTACGGTTCATTTGCAGAAGTAATCTGCAATTTGCCTTCTGGAAGTAATCACAATCTAAATGCACATCCTGTCTTTTTAATTCTTCTTAGATTGTCAGAATCACAAATCTTAGAGAGACCTTAAGAAATTGTCTACTCTTTTGCCCTCAGGCATGTGAGTAATTATTATCCCCTATTAACAGGTGAGCAGAACAAGGTCAGAGAAGGTGAAACACCTTGCTTGAGGTTACAAAGACCTCAAAAGAAGGGTATTGGGATTCAGATGGTCTTTCCTCTAAATCGCACTACCTAATGTCTAGTCTTCCACAATATATGCACCTACAAATCCTGTCTACATGTCCAAGACAAAAATTACACTTGGGTCTCCAGTCTTTTATTTCTTAAAGTCCTCCTTAATCCCCACTTTCAGAATTTTCCATCCCTCTCCTCATTATATGCCATTTCTCTATACACCTCCCTGGCCCAACTTCTGACACTTCAAGCTTCTTGATGTTGGACCTGTTTCCAGACTCTCTATAAACTATCTCGTACAGACCTGCCAACATAATTTCAAAACACCATTTCAATCATATTATACACTATCAAGAATCTCATTAACTCCTTTTTGATTGTCATATAAAATCAAAACTACTGAAACTACCATTAAACTGCCTGAAACATCGACTTCCCTGTCCCACCCTTCCAATTCCCCACCTCTAGTAACTCCTCTACTCCAGCCAGACCAATATGCTTTTTAGTTTTCACATCCAACACACCATGGCTATCTATATTTACTCCTTCTTTTAATGTTTAATAGCAAAAAGTGGAATTTAAATAAATGATAGCATTTAGATTCCAGAATAAGCTTTTAGTCCAACAGAAAGTTTTCCATGCTCGTTATTAGGTTAGGTTCAGTTTATGTATACAAAAGCTAAAATATAAAGGGAACCATTATATCTTAGAGAAATCCTATAAAAGGCACTGCTTCAGATAATAAGCAGTGATTCAAAAGTTTAATGCCCTGAAGGCTAGATTTCAGTGATTTAAAAAAGCCTCCTTTCAACCAAAAAACTTCATCATTTCTATGATTCTCTTTTATCTTTCTATATTAAAGAATCCTTACATAGTTTGCACATATTTTTCCTTACCATTCTGAAGTTTTCTTCACAAGATAAAAGAATATAAATGTGTATATTAGATTGAAGACTAAAACACTATTTCAATTCTTAAAATTCTGCTTATCCTAAAATCAAATTACTGATACTGTTGGCTAATTGGATGGATTGGGTATAATCTTGACATAAGAGGTCATAATGTTTTGTAAAATCTAGCACTCCATATTCATAAACCCACAAGTGAGCCTTTCATAAAATGTGCTGAGGAGCATATACTCTTAGAGCTGGAAGGGACCCAAGAGATAGTCAATTATCTTTGTAGATAGGTAGGCAGCCAGGTGCTGGGAGACAACTGACTTGCCTGGCTCATGCAATCAGCTGATGCAGAGTACACAGCTGGGATTTCTCTCTCATTCCCTGCCAGTCTAGTGTCTAGAAAGACAATCTAAAGCAGAAGAAAAAAGCAATAATTACTTAGATTTCTCTCCTAGGTCACAGACAAGGAAGATCTAGCATTGTTTGAATAGCAACTAGTTCTACAAAAAGTCATTCTACATGGAAAAAGAATTAATTACCACATTTATAATCTATAAAGTGGTTTTTCTAATAGCTTGGGCTCCAAAAAGGTTAAAAAGGAGGTGAGAAAACTGTGGTTGCATTAATATTGTTCCCATTGTCCCAGAGGCCCCAGTGGCCCAGAGGAAGGATGAACAATAAGCTTCGAACGTGACTCACTCAGATTCTCCAGCAAATGTTTGCAGTCATCAGTGGCAACATCATGCACAGTCCGATTGCACTTGTCTCTCATTTCTGGCTCAAGCCCTCTGTGCCTACACAAGATTTCTAGGCAGTTCTGTAAAGACAAGATCTCTATTACCTCTAAGTCTGAATGAATTAACTTGAGTGCAAAACCCAAGGGAAAAGCCAGTTGCCTGTAATAAGCCAATGAAGAATTCATAGCTAGAAATCTTATTTCAATTCCAGCAACCCAAATAAACACATTAATCTTTGATTAATCTAAGCAATGTCTAGAAATGCAAAACAAAAAGTGCTTCATTTAAATGCAAATCATAGGATCATAACATTGCTTTATAGAACAGCCTTTTTGGTTTCAAGAAAACAAATGAGCTTACTAATCATTCAGTTTGCAGATTGAAATTGAGAATGAAATTGACTTTAGCAGACAGTCTCCTTTTCTGGTAATTTGGCAATATGAAATTTTTGCTACAACAGGATGTACCTTGCTGTCTTCTAGTCCACGAACTGCTCATCTGGTAATATAAGTGCAGGACTCCAGTTTTAACAGTTCTTTCCCAGAGTCCTCATAAGCACATTTGTACTTGAGATCTTATGCTGCTCTGTTTTTTTTTTATTTGGAAAATATGAACATGCTGTTGATTGAGTTTTTAGAAAAATATTCCCCATAGAGATTAAAATTATGTTCTTTCTCTTCCAGCTTTTTCTTTTTTGTGTTAAGAAAATGTCCATTCAAAAATATCAGTAATATGAACTGAAAAGTTTTAGTCCTCCATAATTTTTTGAATGCAAAATATAAAACAATATCTACACATTTTCTAATAAATAATTGCACAGCAGGATATGATATCAGGATATTTACCAAGGAACTCTCCTATATCAACTGCTACCACTTTGTGACTTGTTTACTGATTTCCCACAAGAATAAGCAGAAAACTGAGTAGGCCAGAAACCATAAAAAGGAACTAATCACCCAAATAAGCAATGTCTTTCCCATCACTCACCTAAATACATGCCCACCTTCTCTCAGAGGCATGGGGCCAACTTGAACTTCTATCTACATAGTAAACCATGTGGTCTGGAAAGTTTTCTCTGATCTTGCTGTAGAATACTCGGGGTTTTTTTGTTTTGTAAAGTATACTTTTTTCCTTTTCTAACATAAAATATTTTTAAACAAATACCCACATAGAAAAGTACACGAAATGTACCATGTGAAGCATTATCACAAAGTGAACACACTTGTGGAAAGAGTGTTTTAGAGCCCCTTTAATGGTCTATCTCAACCCTAGCCCCTCCCTTCTCCCTGCAGAGGTAACTACTATTTCTAATATTTTGAACTCTATATAAATGAATTCTCACTGCAAGTACACTTTTATGTTTGGCTTCTTTCATTCAACATACTCTCTAAGATTCCTCCATGTGTTAGGAGTAGTCATAATTCATCTTCTTTAAAAAACATTATTACTGTGTGGTATTCTGTTTTATTCCATTGTGGTGTACCACGATGTGCTTATCCATTTTCTTGCTGATGGACTTTTGTATTCTCCTATGAACATTCTAGAACATATCCTGTGGTGGACACCTGTTGGGTATGTACCAGAGCCGGACTGCTGGGCACAGGGCATCCATCTGTCCTCCGTGGTACATGCTGCAGAGAGCTTCCAATTTCCACTCCCACAAGGAGTGTCTGTGAGTTCTAGTTGCTTCATATTGCCTCCAAAACATACTTTTAAATGCAGTAATGAGTCCACAAGAAAGTGCAGGGCATCCCCAAGGACCAGAAAGAAAAACAAAGAGTAGGCTGAAACTGCCAATTAAGTGAAATTTGAACAGGAAGCCAGTGCTGGTTTGAGGGCAAAGCTGACTTAGAGAACCTTTTCAGATGCTGAAGGGGTGGGAATCTAGGCCTTGGGAAACGGAAGAGACAAATCAGAGGACCCCTGAGTAAGACAGTCTGTCTGCCTGCACAGGACACTTGTTTCTCACTACGTGACCCTGCTGAGGCTGGAGGGATCTCCTCTAAAACTCGTCATGTAAGTCTGGCAGTGTGCACTCCTTATATACGTGCAACTATTATGTATCAATTATAAATAAAAATAAAACTTAAAAAAAGTCTAAAAGTGTGGCTTTCATGGGTCTAGGGTTCAGATTTAAGAAATCACTAAGCTAAGAAATTAACTGGAAACATAATCAAATATATAAATAACAGTTCTTATCAAGCTATTACTAATTTGTACAAAACCAGTAAATGAATAAGATGATGTTGATTTAGAAATTAACTCTAATAAGAGGCTTAAATAGAATGCAATCTGAGAACTAAACTTTGTAAATTCTCAAGATGAGAAGAGATAAAAACAACACATTTATTTTGCAAGTTAGTACTTGTAGCAAAAGTTGGGAAAAGCCAAAGCAGACCTGGAGTCTAAACCCGCTAATAAAAATGATTGAATCTACAACCATTGGTGAATCATTTAACATTTTTCTGTCTTAGTTTTCCTTATCTGTGTTTCAAATATTTATGTCTCCTAGGACTGTTATGTGAAATGTGAAAGATGTATACAAAGCGCTTATGTTTTTGGCAAGTACTAAACTCCTGATACATATTTGTAGCTGTTATTGTTATAATCAATGTCGTCGACACCAATTAGAAATCTATCCAGATGTTCAGTTAACTGGTGAGGTATTACAGCACATCAACAAATGTTACTAATCTCAAGATAACCTTAGGTGATGTTAGTTCAAATTACAAACAAAAATGATGAGAGCTGCAACACAAGTTTGCAATTCTCCTGAATTAAGATTCTCTCCTGACCTTCAAAGTGAATGATTTCTAATTTTTATTACACTCAGGTAAGTCAGTGGGCAATGATATAAGCAGTGACTTTCTCTTCAAGCATGAAATGCCAATCCCCCGAGGGTAATGCATACCCAAACGGTGCTACAGGTGTACATTCTACAGCAGGTGCTGGCTCCGTGGGAAACACAAAGAAGATGAAAACTTCGACCCGCTGACACCTAACAGCGGCAGCTACAGCTATCTGAACACATACTAAGTGCCAGGCACAGTTCCAACACTTCAAACTATTCAGTGCTCACTTAACCCTTGTGAATAAGGTCCTAAGCACCTCTGCACCAGGCACTGTGTCAGGGCTGAGCATCCTGACGACAACAAAGGCAGCAGCTTGATGTCTCAGGGAGGAATGCAAAGTGCCATAGAGAGTCAGACTTGGGGAAAAGACACAGGAAAGAGGACCGTGGAAGCGATCAGTAAAGTTCTACTTTGCAGAGGAGCCGGAGGAGGGAAAGATGGAGAAAAGTATCTACGCTCTGTCCTTGCTGGGTGCAACTGTGTGAAGAGGACAAATGCTGTGATACCAGTCACTGCTTCTGGAAATGAATTCCTAGGGCACCCAAACTGCCAGGGTGTCCTACCCAAGTGATATGAAACAAAGCATCTAGAGGAAAGAGTTTAAGCTGAAGTCCTATGAATTAGGATACAGATACATCTGCTATAACAGAAACTTTAAAAAGCAGTGGCTTAGGCTTCAACTTTCACTTCCGTTCACATTCTACTTGCCAGAACTTAGGAACATGGCCACAGTCACCTGTAATGGGGGGTAGAGAATGAAGACTTTATGTTGGTGCCCATGCTGAAAATGGAGGGGTCTGTAATTATATTAATAGAGGAAGAGCAGAAGAGAGGTTGAAGGGTGATAAGAAATCTTTGCCAGGGTCCTTTAAGGAGAGCTGAGAAGCAAGGTACCAGTGCCAAGTAGATTAAGTGAAAACCCCAAGTCCAAAGAGCTAGAGATAAAATCAAAGTCAGGGCCGGGAGCCAAGACTCTAAGATTGAGCAGAGGGAGAGAAAGTGAAGGGAATTTTCAAATGCACAGTGCAAGCCCGGCTCAAGTGCTGAGAGCAACCTCGGGGTGTGGGTGAACCCGTGGCTCTGCAGGGCAGGGGAGATGGAAGCTGTTAAAATGGGAAATAATGGCCTGGGCAGGAAGGCAGACAAAGGCACATGATCAAAGATGAAGTCGGCTGGAGTCAGCCATGAAGGGCTGAGTGCTAAGCAGTTTGGATGCTTTTCTGTAGGCGTGGGGATGCATTTGGGCAGGCAAGTGCCTGATCATCTCTATTCTGAAAACCAGTTGGTGTATTTGGAAGCTATATTGGAAAGGAAGAGGGCGACGGGAAGAAGCACAGTTAAGAGATGTAATTGTCCATTCGCTCATTGATTCAACAAACATTTAGTATTTTGGGGCCACAGACTCTGCTGGGCCCGGTATATACAAAGATGAAAAAGTGGTGTTTTGGAGGAGGTGGAAGGGGAGAGAGGCAAGCTCACAACTACCATTAAGCACAAGCTCTCTGTGTGGTGTGGACAGGGGCCCTGGAGACACACAACTCCTAGGGGCCCAGACTTGGGCTGAGATGTTGCCCAGGCGGAGAAGGGTCAGGGGAGGAGACAAGACTATGTGAGGTGGCACGAACAGCAGATGCAAAGACGGGGAGAGAAGAGAGAGCACAGGATGTTTGCACATAGCTGGTCACATGTGGGCAGAGCACAGCATGCACTCGGGAGGGAGACAGAAGTGTGCCTGTGCAGGCGGACTGAGGCCAGACGAGAAAGCCATGTGGCTGTCCTGGTAAAGGTCTGACCCTTACCCAGGAAGTGACAGAGCCCTGGGAAGCTGTGAGGCAGGTAAGTGACATCACTATGTTCACCTGTTAGAAAGACCCCTCACATGGCAGTGTGAGGAGACCACAGCAGGACCCCGAATGCATCCAGACGGCACATGATGAGGGAACGTGCTCATGAGACTACGAGGAGGCAACGTATTCAAAATTTACTCACTGGGAATAAAATCTAGAGTTGTATTGATCATTGGAATTCACTAAGATAGGAAGACGGAGCAAGTAAGCACAAACGCCACGAGATGCTATGGCATTGATAGAGGAGAAACAGGAGCGGCAGCAGACTGGCTAAGGAGGATAAACATCAGGCCCAAGGCCACCTGAAAGCAAAAGTGAATACAAACTGGGCCACTCTGAAGAGCAGAAGGGAGCACTGTTAATAATCACACTGGGATAATAGGCATGAACAGGACTGGACTAGGCAAACGGCCAAGTTTGCTCCCCTAGTTATCAGGCAGAAGCCCAGTCAACTGTGAACTTCCTGGAAAGGACCTTCCTGGATGGACTCAGAAAACACTCAGGTAGGGCTAGAGATGAGATTTTGGAGTCCCCCAAAATTATATTCTGGGGATCAACAAGATCATTCAAGGGAGAAAGCACAGAGCGAGAGGAGAAAAAGGATCAAAGCCCAGATCCATGAAACGTGTTGGTAAAAACCACTGGAAGGTCTGTGTTTTGAGTGAGGGGTGAAGCCTGACTCAAGTTGGCTCTGTTTATACTCCCTTTAGGGCTCTGCCAGTCAATCACTGCTGCCCAAAGTCAGCAAGAATTCAGCACTCTTCACCAAACATTCTGGAATGAGTATTAAAAAATACCCTTCCTTTTGTTTACACACAGCCTGGCATTTACAGAAGTAATTTTACTAAAAATTAATGGAAAAAGGTAAATAACCACAGAGAATCAAAAGCACTAGCATAAAGTCCAAAAATAGATTTCTATTTATCACGATTAACATTTAGTTCCAATGACTTAGTGCCTTTGCAGCCACCTTATCTAACCTTTTCCTTTCTAAACCAGTTGCCCAACTCTGTGTGACAAGGAAAAACTTTAGTGACTCCTATTATCTTGTTCTCTTTGCTGCCAAGACCTAGGCAGAGGGAATCCATATCTTGGGGCCCCATGTAGACCTTTGCACACACCTCATCCGGACTGCCTGGAGGCCACAGGTGGCTGCTATGGTGTGAGAGGTAACATCTGACTTTCACATGGCTAAAAGACCACAATTCTAACACAAGAATTACCTAAAGATGGCAACAAGATGGCCACTGCCTGACCAGAAGACAGTGGGCCTGCCTACAGGTAAGACTTCTAGGATGCTGGAAATTAATGTGTGAAAGGCAGGTGAAAAGCCAGGTGAGGAGATGTTGGTTTGGGACTAGTTCCTGCAGAAGCCACAGGTAAAGCTGAATAACTGCATAGGCTCCCAAAAAATAGAAGTAGGAGGCTGAGAATGAAGCTTGGGAGTTGCTTAGAGTTTAGGGGAAAAAAAAAAAACAAGCAAACAAAAGATAAATCCTAGATAAACAAACAGAAAGCCTGATCAGCAAAGTTGGAGGGGCAGTGAGGAAAGGGCAGTGTTCTAGAAGCCCAGGGAGGGAGGAGTTTGCATTAAATAGTGAATGTGTTAAACAACCCAGAGAGACTGAGCAAAAGCCTAAGTGATAGGAAGCTGCTGGCTTCTGTAATATACACAAGCTAGAAGTATAAACTCCTCCTGCCATTGCCCAAATGAAAAATATATCTCTGGGTATATGAGCTTCAACAACAGAGATGCTCAAATTCACACAATCTCCTCAATTTATTTCTGTTGCAGAAACCTGACATGTCAACGGTCTCAGGGCAGAAGAGAAAGTTTCATGAAGAAACTCTTCTATCTATTCACATGAAGTGATGAAAACAAAAGCTTATCCTTAGTTCAGCAGTCTCTCTGTAGTCATCACAGGTCAGCTTTAGAGAGCACTATTATCAAACATAGAAAGTGATCTGCATAAATTCTTAACCATTGGGAGGAAAAAAAAAAACAAGAACATGGAAAAAGCACTGATTGGAAATCTGATCTTCAATGAATTGACCTAGGAGAATTAGTTACCCATTTACCAAGAATTATTAATTGATTTATCTATAACAGGAAGGGGTGGACTGGATGAGCTATGTCCCTTCAAGCTCTGAAATCCCACAGTTTTCTACCGAAAACCATGTGGAAACTGAAGTCATCTTCTTTTTGAGTAGTGATGATACTATTCCCACATGCTACTATAGAGATAAAAAAAAAAATTGTTTTTTAAGCTTATAGTCAGTGAAGAATCTTTTTACCAATGATTAACTCAGAAGTATAATTCATTTTTTTCAGAAAACTTGCCTTAGAGGCTTAGTTGTAAAGGGATTACCTTTCTGCAGAACTATCTCAGCCAGAATATAAACACTTTATTAGACAAATAATACGAATATATTTTCTAATACCTTTGACTAGGACAGAAGGAAGCATAGTCTAGTGAAAAGAGTAATGGAATCGGGCAATCTGGGCTTCGTTCCCAACTTCTATTAAACCCTCTGGGGGTTAAATATCCTAATCATAAAACGAAGAGGTTAGACTGGAAGATTAAATATCCACTCCAGGGCTTAAAAAAAAAATCTATTATTTTAGTAGCTTGGTCATGTGTGAATGTTGTCAGTCATGCTCACTTTTTAAAATCTCTCTTTTCTTGTCCAACATTTATCTTATGCTTCCTAGAGTCAAAGAATACAGGAGAGTCATACAATGAGAGAAAGAGGTCATATTTCCCTCTACTCAACAGTGACAGAGCATCCACTGCCTGTGAGAGCCATCAATATCGGTGAAGATACCATCTTTGACCATAAAAACACCTGAATTAATAAAGAGTTTGAAATTAAGGAGCTGAGTGGCACCACAGTCACCCTACACTGAAGGGTAACTCACCCTGGGGACTGGGCTCCTCTCCCCGCCTAGTACACAGGTTCGGGAGCTGAGCCTCCTAGATCAAGGATGCTCAGGGTTTGTTTTGTTTTGTTTCTTCGCAACCAGGCAAAGCCCACTCCTATCATTAACATCCCACAGTACACTCCGAGATTTTCTCTTAAGAGGGTGGAGGGAGGTTTCAACCTACCCTTTCCACGCACCTCTCCACCACCAAATGAGCCTCCCAGTCCGCACTTAACTGCACATTTTCAAATTTAAACTATTCATATTTCCCATCTTTGTCCCCTAAAAGCTTTTA
The DNA here is from genome assembly GCA_963574885.1 of Lepilemur ruficaudatus. Classification (NCBI taxonomy): domain Eukaryota; kingdom Metazoa; phylum Chordata; class Mammalia; order Primates; family Lepilemuridae; genus Lepilemur; species Lepilemur ruficaudatus. The sequence continues at coordinate 41,216 of CAUYRT010038144.1, read as the reverse complement.
TGTCAAATGCTACTGCATCCTATTCAAATCAATACATACATATCGAGTTCCCAGAATTTTTGTATCTTTTTTGTTAATGGGTAAAGTGGAAAAACACAAAAAACTACTATCAGTATAATATCTCCACATTGAATTCAATCATGCCTTTTTTTCATTTTTTAAAAACCGAAGTCCAAAATGAACAGCTTCTGCTATAGATCACCATAACAGGAAGCTACTGAACCGGGAGTTCTAAATTCCCATCTCTAGCCATCTCCATCTGGATGAACAAATCACAGCACTGAAATTCAGCATTTCTAAAACCACGTTCTATGTTCCTGATCACAATGATGCCTTTTCTTCGCTCTTTCTGGCAATGTCACTATTTCTTTCTATTCAGTTGCTCCCATTTCCCATGTTTAATCTGTGGCCAATTCTGGGACAGTTCTAATAGTTTTCATTATTTCCACTGTTCTCATCATCTTTCACCTAATATCGCTTCCTGCTCCCATTTTCTTTCATAATCCAAAATCTTCTAAAGTTTTTGCTAAATTTATCTATTTAAATTGTAGAGCTGATTATTTTGCTTTTATGTACAAAATCTTTCAATGGCTTTTTACTATGACTATTGGTCAATTAAGACCAAACTACTTAGTATGTCATTGAAAGTCCCATGGTCTACTATGTAACTCCCAGTCCGGGCTGATTTCTCACCGTTCTCCATTGGCTCCACTGGAGCTGTTATGCAGCTCCCCACTTGCACGTTTGTTCCGACTGCTCCTTCCACTCAGCTACTCTCCTTTCTCAGTGGTGAGTGGCACATTCAACCCTTCCCCCACGCAAAGCTCAAAATAATTTCCCTCTTCTCCAGAATGAGCCATTCCTGAACCTAACATTCCTGCAGCTCTGTCCTTTCAAATATGTATGTTTTCTTTGTCCCACAATAACTGCATTTTTATACTGTTCCAACCACATCTCTATTACTCTTGCGTTCACTTTTTGTGCTTCTCTTTTCCTACGCTTGTCTTGTACCCTGCATACTTGACACTGAACTAGGGGCTGCCTGACAGCAGAAATGATTCCTGCAAATGATGGCACACACAGTGCCTTACACTCAGGGGCTTCCTAATAACTTGTTAATAAAGCATGTTAATGCTAAAACAATTTAAATAGAAAAGCATGAGTGAGTGGCCTGTTATACTATTTCTCTAATAATCAGAATCTTTTTTGTATTCTATCAATGTGCGAAATCTAGAGCTCCCTCTAAGATATCAATAAGGCAGTACAGGTAGGGTGTAAGTTTGGCAGCTGAGGGTACAAGGGCAAGAACATGAACTCTGCAGCAATATGGGCAGGTGTGGAGCCTGGTCCTGCTTCTAACAGTAGGGTGGCCTTGATACTGAAGTCAGCAACCCAATGGGCTAAATCAATACCAATCTTTTTCTCCTATTGTAATTACTCTCCTATTTCTTATTGACAAATTCCAAATGCAATGATTTTTATTAAAAGTCTCTTATACCCTTGACCATAAACATCTGCTGGATAGGAAGAACGTCAACGTGTACTAGTAGCTAACATTTCCTGCGATGGTATCGCTCCGCCTCCAATTCTTCAATTTAAATACACTCAGTCGATAGCAGACAACTCTGTCACTCATCAAATTACAACTGCATGAGGAGGCCAGCTGCTACCAGACACACCTTAAAACCTTTGGAAGCAGCAATATGGGCAGCAGTCCAGCCTTCTCTGTCGGCGTGGTTAATGAGGTCTGCAGGAACAACAGGCTTGGATTCGCCTTCAGAACTCTCTTGTCCTTCATCTAAGTCAGAGACATCTGACTCGGGCTCCTCCTCACTCAAAGAGTTCCCACGAGCTGGTGCTCTGTGGTACATCAGAAGCTTGAGGCTGTCCACGTTACCAGTGTCCACAGCTGCATGAACTGGTGTCCAGCCATCCTGAAAATGAAATGACCAGGGGGAAAGGTTTGATAACAACAGTACTGTTGAGAACAGTGTTATTGAAAGTTCACCTTTAAAATGTTCCTGGGCATGGACCACTGGGCTGGGAAAAGCAGGCATTCCAATCCTGAATACCACTGATAAGTTCAGTGTAGTTCTCTGGCCTCTGTCAGTTACAATATTTCCCCCTGCTATGACTCATATTGGCTATTTTGTAATCATTTCTACATGCCAGTTAACCACCTGGAGTGACAGGTACTTCCCAGGCCCATAACTGAGCATTTTGTACCGTCAACCAGAATCTCAATTTAATACCAAGAAAGAAAACAAACGTTAGCCTAAAGAGATTTGTTTTAAAAACAACATTCTATACAAGAATAACGTTATTAACAAAGTACAAAAAGAATGCTCTTACGAGCCCGTTTTACTTATAGGGCAGTGTCCTAACTCTAGTGTGATCTTAATATTTTATGCCAACCATTCTAGAAGGAAAGACCCAGAATAAGGAAAAGGTAGACATGCAAGAAAAAACAAAGCCAAATAATTTCACTGGCTGTCTATGGGCCTCTATTGAGTGTTCTGTGATTGCAGAGGAATACTGATCATTACAAGCTTAGAAAATGTTCCGACCAAAATTACCGGGCCCATTTTCTAGAACACATTAACTTTGAAGCCTCTATTGCTCACTTACTCAGCTGCTAGAGTGGATGCAGAACTCGTTTCTAGGGCAGTGGTTCTCAGGTGTGGCCCCCAGACAGGCAGCATCAGCATTGCCTGGGAACTGGTTAGAAATACAAATTCTTAAACCTCACCTCGGATCTACTGAATCAATCAGCAACTCTGGAGGTGGAGTCCACCAATCTGTTTTAACAAGCCCTCCAGGTGATTCTGATGTACTAGTTTGATAAACACTATTCTAGGGAAAATCTTGGTTCTGTCTATAGTGTTTCATTATTACATAGAGATGGGTCTGCCTTCTTATTGCTATACTAAATATATTTCAGCGAGCTATGCAGGGGTTCCCAACCTATGGTGAGTTGTATAATTATTTCATTATATATTATAATGTAATAATGATAAAGTGCATGATAAATGCGATGTGCTTGAATCATCCCGAAACCATCCACCACCACCCCCAGTCCGTGGAAAAATTGTCTTTCATGAAAACATTTTCTGGTACCAAAAGGTTTGGAGACTGCTGAGCTATAACACACATTTTTTTTTTTTTAAGTAATGGGGTGGAAGACAGAGAGAAAGAGACAATAAATGGGAACAATCTAAAATTAGGCTGTAAGTCATCTGAGATCACTTGCTAAAGCTGTCCCTTTATGATGTGGCTTTTCCTCTGGTTCTGGTACCTTGTACCAATGAAGTCCACTTGGCTAACAGAAGACCATGGCTGGGCAGTACTGGAATATGAGTATAGTCCTGGTGTTCCAATCAGGTAAAGCCGTCTCATGGTTTGTCCATTGCCGTGTTGTAGATATCTTTCCTTGAGTAGCAGCCTTATACAGGCACAGAGTATAATGCTTTTGACCTTACCTAATTTATGCTCCAAAGGTCATGTGGCCATTCCTGAAAAAAACTTTCAATTTCCTATTCACCTTTGATACTTTCTTATTAAAGGCACAAGGCATAATTATTCCCTTAAGATCCTCTCTATTATATTGTTTACTCTAGTCTTCTGAGCACCTATGCTTGCAAAGATTTCATTCCTCTCCATCAACAACTAGCTTAAGAGTATAGATTTCTGCGTTCTCTAACTTAGGATGTGACTTAAATTTTTGTGATGTGCTACTTATTTTTCTTCAGCTTGGTGATATAAAATTCATTTATTTTTCATCTATAACACAGAATTTTACAATGAATATGTGTAACACCACAGATTACTTAGATAAAATATACAAAATAACATGAAGAAATGTAAAACTAAACTGTTTTCTCAGATTTTCAAAAAATGGGAAAAAAAAACAAAACAAATAATAGAACGGATTTTTTTTTTTTATAAAAAGCTCTATTAATATGAGTCAATAGAAAATGTTAATACCTAGTTTATTACATTCCTGCCTATATCATTAATCTGTTGGTTCTCTTTGGGGAAATTGCTTTAGTAAATCCAGAATCTAAGATTATTATTTTTTGAATAAATAAAAACATACCTCCATTGTCCGCCTCCATAAATCTGAAAATAGTCAGAAACACAATATTTGTTTTCCTGTTTTACAGATGAATAATCTGAGGCTCAGAGGTCAAAGGACTAGTTAGGCTAAATGGACAAGACTTTTAATTACCAGGGAACAGACTCAAACAGAGGTTAGACACTTTGAATATCCTACAAGCAAAACAAAATAAAGCAACCTATATTTTAATGTATTTTGTTTTTCTAGCTGTAGAGTTTGGAGACACATTGTAAATTACATATGTAGGGGGAAAAAACCCAAATTGGTACTCACTCTGGTTTTTACACTTCGGTCAGTTCCAGCTTCCAGCAAGAGTTTAATACATTCTTTATTTCCATTTTTACAGGCCAGGTATAGAGGTGTCTGTCCTCCATCAGCAGCATGATTAATGTGAGCATCATATGCAATTAATAATTCTACACACCTAAATGTAAGATGATTAATTACATAAAAACTGAGTTTGACCTCTGAAGCTCATGACCAATATTAAATACAGAAAATAATAAAGCAATTCAGCACCTTTATATACATCATTTTTATTGATATATCAGTTATTATGGATCTTATTATATGAATATTATTTTTTCACAAGGTTAAAAAAATATAATTCAATCACAAAACTAAATTATTATAATGAAAATTTAAAACAGGTTTGATCAAGTGCTAATACCTGCTTTATGACACTTCTTGTAACTAACTTGTAAAAGTGGAGTCCTTGGAATATGTTTAACTGATTGGGATGAACAGTTTAACTATACTTGATACATACATATTTTTTGCGTTCAAAATAGTTGGAACCTTGAAAAAAGTCAGGCTGCTGAGTCATTCTGAGATTTTCACTTGAGAAAATAAAATAATTATAAATAGCATAGACAGCAAGGCACCATGTGCCTCCTCTATAAAAGGCAGCGGAAAGGCTGAGAAAAGGGTTGCCTTGGGGAGAAAAGACAGCGGAGGTTGTCCTGTCTCCTGAAGCGGGTCTAGTTGATGACGAAAAAGACAGCTAAGCAGAAACTCGCTGGCTCAGAATCAAGGAGGAAAGAAATGAGGTAAAGTCAAGACTTTGCTACATTTATTAACTATGTAGCTAAATATCCAGAGCCTGAGTTTGTAGAATTAGTTGAGAATAAACTTAGAAAAGAGGGCTAAATCATAATCAAATTAAGGAACAATTCACTTCATCTTCTTTTTTTAATTCAGATGCATATTTTTTGTTTTCCTTGGCAGTATATGATTTGTATATATATATATTTTGAAAATAAGTGACATGACATATGTGTGTCATACACATTTACATTAATTGATCCCTGGATTTCCTTAGGATTCTTCCTTTTTGCAAAGCTGTCTATGCCTCCATTCCTGTAACTATTATACTTTCCAAGCAAGTGGACCTACAGATTGCCCAATGACAGGTACAAGTAAAAGCACAGCCAAGAAGGAGAAATCCCTTCTGGAGGACTCAGGATACATCCAAAAAGTAACAGCAAAATGAGTGACTATGGTTCTTAATAACAAACTTGGGGTGGTGAGATACATGTTAGCAATGAAGAATGAATAAATAAATAAAAATGCTTTTTGAATCTTTAAAAACATGCTTGTAATGAATAACATTGATATGAACCCTAAAACTCATATTTCAAGAATTCTATAATTTGTTAAAAAACATTTCTATCAGGACAGTTGGATGTAAAATTTGAAAACAGCTTGCTTTCTCCACAACCTGCCATTTCAGCACAGGCAAAGAAAGCTACTTAGCTGCTTTCTATTTTATTGTTCAAATATGACTTTTAATTTTAAAAAGTCATGCTTGTATCTGACTTAGTAAGCTCCTGCAGAATTCATTAGTTAAATTAAAAGTTATTTTAATTAACAGGCTTTCCTTGGTCTTAAGCTCAAATGATTTTCAGTATGTAAAATTTCTGCTTCAATTTTTTTTTAAATAGTAAAAAACAAGATGAATAATTGGGATTTAATACTGAGTAAATTACCACTAGGAAGTTAAGATTATTGCAGATAATATAATCCTATGTTTTACTTTTAATGCCATCATAAGTAAAAAAAAAAAAAAAAAAAAGATTTGGGCGGGGGTTGGAGTGGAATAAAATAGTGAACAACAAACTTCTTAGTAGTCCCTTCTATCACGATATAGGTGTAGATAATGCTATAGATTATCTTCTTCAGAAGCACATTTATTTGCATGCAGTTTGGACACAAAATAGCTCCCTTCTTTGCTTCCCTCATACATAAATACTTAACTCTTATTAAAAAGGACAAATTTAGGATCCTACTTTGCATTTAAATCCTCAAATACGGTCAGTGAATTTATTTGCCAATGGATTTTAAGCACTAGTTTACACATTTGGCCAGAACTAAAATATGTGTGCAAATTATAAAAAGAGGCTCTTTCCATAGGAGGAAGAAAAAAAAAGAATTAAGAGCATCACTTACTCGAAATGTCCCTGAGCAGCTGCAGCACACAAGGGTGTGAAGCCATTTTTATCAGCAGCATTGACTTGGGCTTCTGCATTCAGCAGCAATCTCACACAGTCTGTGGATTTTAATAGAAAGCCATGTAAACTCCCCATTTGGAGTTAGGATGAGCCAAATCCTACACACTCTATAGATAGATTCTAAACCCAAAGGGCCTCTCCGTGCACAGTTAATCTGACAATGCTGTCATGTGGACATGAGACCCTGCAGACTATTTTACAGGGAAAGCAGCCTCTTTTCCCAAAGATTATAACACCCCAGACTCAAAAACTAAGATGCGATTTGTGTGTATGTGTACGTGTGTGTGTGTGTGTGTGTGTGTGCACGCACATGCTTTGGGAAGAGTTGCTGATGAGTAAAAGGAATATCATGTGCCAGAAAATGCTTTACCAGATTTTTCCACCAGCCTATGCCAGAAAATAATGTTCTTGGATGGAGAACCAAATTCATTTACCGAATTGAAATACCATTCTTTGTATTTAAATCGTTAAATTCTGACTTTATGATGTTTAATTTAATCTTTAAAATGCTTTTGTATGTGGCCATCCTACACTTAACTGCATGAATGAGGATAAAGGAGAGCTCACAGAAAATCACCTAACTCAGGTGTAAATATCACCCAGATGTCACATTCCTCATATGACTTACTAGATTTCTCTATATTACAGAAAATCCCTACAGTGTTATGAATAGGAATTCCAAAGTACTTTAGAAATAATGAACTATCTTAGCTCACTAGAATCTTCCATTTATCTGAATTACTCAACAATCATATGGCTCACATATGCAATGCTATTTGACTTTGCATTTGCGGTCAAATCATCTTTTTCTGTACTACCATATGTTTCGGTATATTTGACTACAGGATTTGCATTTTAAAGAACCAGAATAATTCCCAGTCCTCATTGATATGCTTTTTATAGTTATATAACTTCTCAGTTCTCTTAAAAAACTCAATAACTATAAATTGTTCCAGCTACAGAACAATTTTAGACCCATGACCTTTACTAACTAGTAAAACTTTCCCTCTCTGTAGCATGTAGCATTAAAGACCCAGTGCACTGACTTTCTCACACATCAGGTATTTCTAACAGACAAATGAGGGCTATTTTGACCAAAAGGAGAACAGATGGAGGGCTTTATTCTAAAATGTGCTTCACAATTACTAGACCCCAAATTTCCACATGCACAAGACATTTCATGGCACATAAAGCAAAGATTACTTTTTACCAGCTGCAGTAAAATTTTAAATTAAGGAACTGTACAATTTGGATTTTTAATGTTTATAAAAACTTTAAATCTCATGTAAAAAAAGTTATCCACTATTACCTGTAAGAGAAAATCAAAACCGAAATGAACCTTTTGCTCGTAACAATGGTTACAAGTGCTTCTTTGACTTTTCATCTTTCCCAAATGTGTGGTATAAGTTCTCGCCATTTTTACCTGTATGTCCATTCTTAGCAGCAGAATACAAGGCAGAATGGCCATCTTCACAGGAGTAATTAATGTCCAGTCCTTCTTCATTAAGCAGCATTGATAATAAAGTGACATTTCCCTGGGCAGCAGCTTGCTGAAGAAGGGTGGGCCTGCCAGCCAGGGGGGCAGGACCACCACTCATTAGCAAAGGGGTTAGGGAGGGTGACCAGCCTGTAGGTTAAAGTGACCCTTGTTAGAGAGTAGGAGCAAGGACAAGAGACAGATATTACCCTTTCCTTTCTGAATTATGCACACACAAACATGTGAACATGTATCCCTAGAGGATTATGCAGTTTCTAACATTATCAATCTGTTAATATTTACTTAGCATGAATCTGTACTGTTATTTCAGATCTTATGTCTGCTGCTAATTAAATTAACACACATGGTGACAAATTATTTTTAGTTGTCAGTCTTGAACAGATAAGTGTTAACGTGGGGACTGGTTTTAGGAAGCTAAGATGGCTGTCTCATTTTAAAAGTTCAAATTCTTTTTCAGCATTTCAAAACAATTTGAATTTTAAAATTATGTAAAGGTTTCCTCAATTTCAATATCCATCTGAAAAAGTGAACTGATATTATTAGGTTTAAGACAGAAATAATTATAAGAAACAGAGATTAATCTTTTCCAATAATACTTCCAAGGTAATTATAAATTTTATATAAACCATTTATATAAACATTAAGATGGACCAAATACAGTCAACGAGTCTATTCACATTCCTTGAATTCACCTATTCAACTACTACTCAGTATTAAGAGGTAATAGAAATACAACATACATAATTGGATCCAGAATACAGTAGCACAAATATTCGATACACAATTTCAAAGACTGTATCATCTGGCCATCTTTACAACATGCCTAACCAACTTTTAATCAGCTAACAAAACTGAACCCTCTACTATACAGCTTTAACAAAAATCATAAGTTATCATAGTTAGATATTTCTCATCAGTATTTAGCAGCTTTGGAAGAGAATCTGTTAAGTATGTGAAGTCGGCTGCATATAGCATGGAAAATTTTCTGAATTCTTCCTTGATCAAAAGGCTGTAAAAACAGTAAAGTAAAAATGTTTATTTAATGTCATATATAAATATTTGTGTATTTTAGGCTTAAATACAGTGAACTTTCAAAATAAGTCATTTTCCTTTCTTTCCTTACAGGGTCCTAATACCTCTAAGTAACACTGTGCGTATGCGCGCACATATTCATTCCCCAGGGCACGCTTTCTACATATATACAGTAACATCTCTTTAGTAAGATACAATAGACGGATATTTTATATTCCCTGTACACTGGTATCAAGATAATATTGGTATGTATATTAATATGTAATACTCAATTATTATGATTAAATTCTAAATTATTGGCCTTAAATTATTTTAATAAATATTAAAAGGGTACACATCAAAGGAATTTCAGTATTTTTTAAATTCTTTATTAAAAAACAAAACAAAGCTAATTATACAAATGAAACTACACTGCTTAATAAAGCTGGATATATCTTCATAATCAATTATTTGAATTTATGAATTTATTATTTTTATCCTACTAGGACTAGTGACATACAAAATTAAAATCTTCATAAAATTCAATATTTATCTAAACTTTACAATATTTTTCCACTGATATTCATTAGCTCTTCTTAGAAAAGTAGTATTTTTACTTCATACTTACAAGAAGGCTCCTCTCTGGTACATTTTACCTTTTGTATTTTCTTAAAAACAAACAAACAAAAAAACAGGCCCACAAAAATTAAATCAGTACTTATTAGAAATGAATGATAAACAGAAAAATTATAAACACCAAGGTATGAAACCTTGACTGCAAAGCAAACAGGCAATACGAAGGCATCACAGTACAGTCCTCTGTGGAGCAGGAGGGAATGTGGTTCCCCTGTCAGCCTCTCTCTCTCTCTCTGCCCCGCTTTAGATCACATCCAAGGAGTCTTGGTTATTGATATTCTTTTACGAATACCAACACACACACACAAACACACACACACACAAACACACACTGTTTTATTTTTAAGAGATGGGGTCTTGTTCTGTCACACAGTCTGGAGTAGAGTGGCGTGATCATAGTTCACAGCAACCTCAAATGCCTGGGCTCAAGTGAGCCTCCTGCCTCAGCCTCCCAAGAAGCTGGGACTATAGGCACACACAACAATGCCTGGCTAAATTTTTTTTTTCTTTTTAGAGACAGGGTCTTGCTATGTTGCCCAGGCTGGTCTCAAACTCCTGGCCTCAAGCCATCCCTCACCTCCTTGGCCTCTCAAAGGGCTGGGATTACAGGCATCAGCTACCATGCCTGGCCCCAACACATGTATATTAAATGGTTTGCTATTCTTTTGGGGTTTTTTTCACCTTTTTTAAACCACAATTCTAGGCTTGGAGGGAGTATAATTTAAATATATTTTTCAACTGCTTTATATGGAAATATTCAATTATGGCTATAATTTCCTGGGAAACCCTAGGAACTTACTTTAAAAGTAAGTTTCATTCAAACTTTTTTCTCAGTCTTTAGACCATTCAAGAGTCTTATAGTTCTCTTTCTATTACATAGAACTACAGGAGATATATTGGTTTCCTTATTTTCTTACAGGACTGCAATTGATTTTTAAAATCTTTACAAAAGAGAAATGCTTTGTAAATACCAAGTATTCTTAAACTTTAAATTTTATATCTTCACTATCATTTCCAATTTTCTTTAGCACAGACAAGCTTAAGTTATTTTAATAAATCCTGCCATAAATATCAGATAAAACTTCACCATGAGACCACATTGTTCATCTGAAATTCCCGACAATGAAAAAAACGGTAATATTCAGTAAACTGGTTAAGTAATGGTTAAATAATGACAGAACAGACCTGTATCCATACAGCTACTCTAACAATGTTAGCAGAAGGTCATTCAGCTTTGCAGTGTCGTATGCAAACATTAGTAAAGGTGAGCATCTTGCACCACACATGCCATGAGGAAGGGAACAGACCGAACATGCAACAGCAGAGGGAAGAGGTGTTGAGAACAGCTTCCGGCATCAGCTTCAGAGGGTAGAGAGGTTAATGTCATAGCCCAGATCATTCTTGGTTTCTGATTTGCCTTTAAGCCAATCATACATGTAGAGTAATTTTTTAAAAGCTACATAAAAGGAAAAAAGTATGAACCAAACTGAATACAATGTATCAAACTAAAAAAAAAAAACCAGAAAAAAATTTCCAAGAGTATGGGAACTCAGTTGCCTACAGTGATTTTCAATTTAGGCTTCTGTCCATCTAACACTTGAAATGTGTTCATTTGACAAATTCAGGAGGAACAAGAAATTCTAATTCATTTAGACTTTAAAACATTATTTAAAAATTTAACATTTGGCCATAAAAGTTGCCAGTAGAGTTAGGGTAATTTACAATGCAATTCACTAAAATGGTAACTTCCGTCATTCTAATTCTCCCTGGTGATTTAATTTAAGACATAATTGTCACAGATACAAGCTGACACGGAAATACACAATTTTAGATTTTGAAAGATTATGGATCTAGTGTTTCTCCAAGCAGGAAGAGGTAGTGAACTGTTGTTTGAAAATTCATCAGGCAAGTTTAAGAAATCTTTTTTGTTTGATAATATTATTATTATGGGGGGATTCGATGCTTTCATTTTTAAATGGAAAAGCTAATGGCTCAGAGAGAATTTGTTCCCTAGGGTGATAACTAGAATAAGAGGCAGAAATGGACTAATTCTGCCTTTTTACACTCAGTTCAGTGCTCATTTGATCACTGACATTGGAATAGACATCTGCCAGGTATTTGGCAGATGTGCTCCATCCCCATGCTCTGCCCTTGGCAACCCCAGTGGTTATTAGTGGCTATTGAGAAGGTTAATACCCTTCAGTAGGCTCATGACCCAGAGAGGCACAAGGTCACCCAGGCACAGACAGGTTAAGAAGCAGGATGGAGGGAGCTCTGGTGCTTCCTGGTTCCAATGGTCATGGTGGCAAAAATAGGGGTAATCTACATGGAAAACAGATTTGAAATCCTATATCTTATTTGGTAAGTTCAGGCTGACCTACATCCACAGTAGAGTTATACAGTTATACATCCTCATTATATAAGTGTAATAACATTTCCATTCCCCAAAGCGACTAGTTACTCAGTCAACACTTGCTGAATGAATAAGGACATTCTCCTCTAATGAGCCACATCTGATAATCAAATGATGCTAGAATTCTGTTATCCTACCAAAGGTGATCCTGCAGTTCTGAGAACATTTTGGCCAAATTGCAAAAATCAGACAATAGAAAATAAGAGAGCAGTTTCACTTATCTTCAGTGGCTGCTATTTCTTTGGTCCACTATTTATATTGTCTTTTGCTCTTCAAACACAAGCAAAGAGAACTTTTCAGAGGAGTTATGGCTCCTTTATCAAAAATTCCACTATATCCTAGGCAGGTCATTCTGGTGAGTATATAATAGATTAGGAATTGTCCACTTTAAAAGTTAACTTAAAATCCTGCTGACAAAATGCTCCTCAGTCATATATCTTGGTTGTAAAGTTTCTCTGTTGAAACCAAAGGACGTTTGCAGCTGGACCCTGGACCACAGTAACAAGCAAGGCAACAAATGGCAAAGTCCCAAGATATCAAAGTAAAGATGGCTTTGTATTTTTTTTTTAAATATTGATGAAACTTCTATCTCCTATAAAGTTTCTATTCTATAGTCTAGGTATTTACGTTAGTATCCCTGCCCCTGCTCCAAACATTTTTGGAACTTATGTTTTGTGGCTGCCCAAAGATCTTACAGGTCATTCTCTGATTCTCCTGAATGGTATCAAAAATTCCTTTTCTAAGGGTGGATTTAATTAGTAAGAAATGGCCGGCATTATTTTAGGTCATGAGAAGGGTTGTCCAGCTCATTAAAACCATTTTGGATCAAAAATATGGAAAGCTGAATGCCTGTAAAGACATCACAAAATAAGAGTAAAGTCAATTCTAAAGCAAATTCTCAAAAATGCTTTAAGTAACAGCATCAATGAAGCAGTGACATCACCTCTGTTTATTGATCACTTATGTTGCTCTAAGCTCAATACCATGCCCTCTTGCATGTGACAGCATGTGATCCTGCTAACAGCTACCTTCCCCCGTGTGAGTAGCATAAGCTCCACAGTAAGGAAGAAAAATCTTGCTCAGTTCAAGAAAAGTCACCAAAAACACACAGTTGCAAATGGAAGAGACTAGATTTCAAAGCAGATCTAGTATCAAAATCCATGCTGTTTCCAATTCTCAATTTTGCTCCTCAAAATATGGATATAGCCTCACAAAGAGTTTAATCTCAAGGAAACAGCTTGTAATTGGACAAGTAAGTCCTGGTGTACTGCTTTCATTACCTGATAATTAGCTAGTGCTGTTTTTCTCATCCCCAGTCTCCTTTCTAAGCTTTAAAAGTAACGTTATTCAAACCTTCCTTTAATTCTTAAAGTTCCCTCTCATTAGAACCAACGGTCTCCACTAACCACTCAGATCCCATGGTAGGAGAGACTTCTCCAAAGCTTTACCAGAACTTTGGCACCATAACATTATTTTAGAGCCATGTTTGCTCAGTGAACTAATCCAGTCATGTCAATAGCAAGCAACGCTTCCTCTAGCACTGTATCACAAAAGGGAAAAAATCCAGTTCTTTGTTCAGGAGTCCCAGATTCAGTGACTTCATAAACCACATCTGAAATGGAAACCTTCTATAATATAGTCCACATGCTATGTTACCCATCTGTGCTCAACTGTTGGAAGATGACAGCTCTAAATAGGATATACAGCTTTGAAATAAACTAAACTTAGATTTATAAATATTCACATTCCATTTCTGAGGGTAAAAAAATAACCTTAAAAAACTGATATTAAAACCTAGAATAACCCAATTATAGAACAAATCTAATTAATTTGATAATCCAGGCTAGTGTTAATAATTACCTCTAAGTTTCTAATTTCATCTCAGAAGGGATAGAACTGAACACGTACTATCTGATGATAACTCACTAATACTATACTGGGGTCTTGTAAGATAAATATCTGAGAAGAAAGAATATTCTTTCCTCTCATGTAAATTTTTTGTGTCTTTAATGGTCTCCACATGCTTCGAGCCATTATTTTCAGGTTATTTTAAAAGAAGAAAGCACTTAGCATAATGACACCGCAATTCGTATAGCAAGATGAATCACCATACCCCGGAGTCTTTAAAGAAAAATACAAAAAAAGAGAGGAAAGAAATGGTGGGTGGGTGGGGGGGAAATGTATCAAATTAAAAAAAAAAGTTTCAAAGCAATGTGAAGGAAATTAAGGCAAGTGAGAGGATAGGCCACATTCTTTATAAAAGGGTATAATATTTCAATCCCTTTACCTGATGCTGTTACCAGGAGGCTGTCTGAGGCACCTGGTCTACAGGATGAGGCACTAACGGGGTTTATGGAAGAGCGAAAGGCAGTGGCGGTAGGAATGACAAGGGAACTGTCTGAACATGCAGGTTGGTTCAGTCCAGGGGTTTCAGCAGGCCAGGCACCCACCTGAGACGTGGCCAGGGCTGAAACAGCACAGCCTGCAGGTGCCACAGTTAAATCTATGGATGGTTTTGGTGGCAGCTGAGGGGAGGATGATTTAGGGAGGTTCTCCTCACTTATTACCCTGTTCCCTTGTGGCAAACTGGAAGGAGGCGAAGCCACAGTTTTGTTATCAGCTTTGGCCGCTGCGTTTGAGGCCCTGCTGCTATCCATAATAACCTTGAGTTGGGGGTGTGGTGGAGAAGGAGTTTGGGAGAGCCCTGGCTTTTTTGGAGGGATAGGAGGAGGATTTCCTCGGTCAACTCGAGCTACACCGGGAGTCTTTAAACTGGTCCGACCGACTGGAGGGTAGGCGCCAACGTCCCCGGTGGGGGACGCTCCAGGCCTTGGCGAAGCACCCACTTGAGGGCTTGTAAATCTCGACAGTGCTTGGGTCACAGTATTGCGAGCTAGTTGTTTGGCCACTAGGTTGTCACGACTCGTAGGAGAGACATCTCTCGATGGAGGACTTTGGGTAGTGTTTCCGTTTTGGTCTGGGTCATTAGCATTGCTCTGAAATCGAAATCTAGCTGCCTGGACGCGCGGGTTCAGGCCGGGGTGCGGGGGCGCAGGGGCGCACGGTGGCTGCGTGCCATGCGCGGGCGGGAGGCTGTGCGGGGCTGCCACCGGGCTCTGGGCGGCGCTGCTGGGCAGGGGGGCTGCGCTGCTCGTTAGATCCGGGGCCGAGCCCGTGCTCGGTCCGTTTTCTTCGATTCTGTTTGCACTTGCAGGTGGGAGAGCGGGTACAGAGGAGCCAACCAAGTCCCCGTGGGAAGCCTGCCTGTCAATCCCCGGCCTGGCCACCGCGGCATTGGCGCACACACTCCCTTTCGCGCTCCCGGGGGAGGGCTTTACAGGTACAGTCAAAGGTGACTTCTTCACGTGGTCAGTGCTTTCTATCGCCAGGTCTGTCTGGCAAGCAACAGACCTCGTCAGAGGCCTTTCTGTTCCCACAGATATGGAAACCAAACGCCTATCTTTTGTCTTGCGTGGGAGAGAGAGGCTTGGTTTGCTGTCACTTCCCCTTTTCAGTTGCTCAATCATCTTCTTCATCTTGTCTATCTCCTCTTTGAGGTCAGTGGTGTGTGCTTCTTCTCGGTTCAGCTTGGCACGAAGCTGTTCCCGTTCGGTATCAAACTCAGAGAGCTGTTTTTCCATCTGAGCTTCCATTTCTGTGCTTCTCCGTTTCTCGGCGGAGAGTTCCTCTTCTAATTCATTTGTCTTTTTCTTCTCCTCTTCCAGTTTGGCCATGACTTCCTCCAGCTTCTGGGCCTCCTCGATGACTTTGCCCGAGAGCTGTTTGCACTCCTTGACCAGCATGAGGACCACCTGCTTGTTTTTGCCCCGCTCCTCCTCCAGGCGGGCAGCCAGCTTCTTGTGCTCTTGCTCCAGGGCTTGTAGCTGAAGCTTTTCCATTTCCAGCTGAAAGAAATTCACAGGAAAACGCTGATTAATACACGCACTTTTCTTCTCACCAAAGAAGGGCTTTTGTGAGATTTTTAAATTAATTTTCTAACAATTACATGGTTTGGGTTAGCAAAAATGCCACATTTTCAAAAAGTATTGTGATCAGATAATATTTCAAAGACCCATTAAGTTGAGAAAATAGATGTAAATGGGTTTATGGAAAACATCTGAATTATAACAGAGAATTTTTTAATCTGTTGAAGTTAACTACAGAAAAAGAGAACAATAATTGGATGCTTCCGATCACAGCACAGAGTTCAGAAAGGTCTGTTTTCATAAAAATAGAGCTCTGTAAGGGAGCTGGTGATATAAAAAAGGTTTAGTGCTCTAAAATTACAAACTCATCTCTGAGGTGCAGTATCATGAAAAGTGCTAAAAGCAGAGGACTTCAGTTAAATTCTAAGCCCCTATATTGCTGATTGTATTACTTAGCTAAGTAATGTAACTTCTTTGAGCTTCCTATCGTGGGTTGTAGAAATCCTATAAAACTGTATATGAAAGTTCTTTGAAAACTATAAAGAGCTAAAGAATTACGTTATACTACAATCAGTGTCAGTGACCACGGCCTGACCTTGTCTCCTACTTTGATCCTGATCGCTCCGGTAGCTGCACTGGCTTCCCTGGTGTTTCTTGCACATGGTCCTGCCTCAGGGTCTTTGACCTTGCTGTTCTCTCTGCATAGAATTCTACCACATACCTTCTCCTTGTAAAGCTCTTTCGCTAAGTGGCACATGCGCTGCACAGGGTGACCAGCAGGAAGGATGAGTGGGGGCAAAACTCCAATCCCTCCCTACTCAGTGTTTGCCCAGGAATGGGGCTACATCTGCCTGGAAAGGGGATGCCTCTTCCTTCACAAAAAGGTACAGTCTGCCTACCAAAGCCATAGGCCCCTAGGATGGGTGCTTTCCAGAGAAGAAACATTTTTCTAATTGATCAACGTGGAGGGTTGATCCTAGAGGAGCTTTTAAAAACCTTTCTCACTCTAGATGGGGTTTTCTAATATGCACAAAAGCACCCAAAATCACAAGAGGCTGCTTTATTTCCTTCAGGCCTCTAACTCAACTGTCACCTTTACAGCTGTGCCCCCATTAGAATGTGACTTCATGAAGACAGGGACTGTGTCCTCAAGACCCAGAATGATAGTACTGGCACACGATGGTGCTTAATAAATTTGAATGCATGCATGAATGAAATTAACATAGTTCCCCAGAAACAACAAACTTCCAAACACTGATGGGGCTTTCTGGGTACATGGGCAGCCTTACAGCTGCACTATTCTGACACGTCCCTGCAGGTTTCTCACTTCTCTCCAGGGGAGCACCCATCATGAAGGGCTCATGAAGGACAAACTGACACACTCAGAGCCAGGATGCAGGAGCCAAGTTGGCCCACAACACCGCACCTGCCCACTAGAGAAATTTCCACTGGTGGTCAATAAAGGGCTTTATGGTTCACAGAGGTTAGAGTAGATCTACTTAATTAAAGACATGGAAAGGACTTTTATTCTCCTCTAGGTGTTAAACACAAATATCCTCTCAGGAGAGTCAGTGCTTATTTAAGTCAGATTTTAGCAATAACAGAGAAGAAAACACTCTGTGATCTCAGTTGTGAGGATGTGCTCCTATTCCTTAACCGACTGTGAAAATCCACTACTCCATCCCCCTCACAGAAAACAATAATGGGACTAAAGGGGGAAAGAGGGTCTCACATAGCCCAAAACTAGATGTCAGAGATACTATTTATTTACTTTGGAATGCTTCCAGCTTTGATGAGCAGTTGCTGAATAGCATCGGGTTGGGTCCCCTAAATAGGTGTCAGGAATATAGATAATTCCTCAAGAATAATTACACATACACTCTATTCTACCATATGAAATTTTGGGGGTTCCTTCAGAAGTAGATTAAGTAAGACTTGGGTAACAATAGTGTGGTCATACACTATATTTATATGAGTATTTAATACATATAGGTGTCTTGTAGAAAATTTGACTTATCAGCTAACTCACAATTAACTCTTCTGAAATACACCAATAGACTGCTGTTAGAAAACACAAAATTAGAACCATTAAGATTTAAAATGTATTTTATATTAATCCCAACAAAAAAATTCTTACAGTAATATAAGAAAAAGCACAAACTAGGTCAACTTTCAGTTTATTTTTAAAATGAGTTTCATAATTAGCCTCTGAAGGTGAAGACTTTCAAGAGCTACCCTCATTTTACAAAACAACTAACTAGAGGCCACATTAGTGATTTCCCGGATGTCACATCCGGCTAATGAGTGTCAGAATCGTGACATTCACTCAGGGTTCTCCTTGTCTCAAGCTTTCCCACCACAGCACACTTCCTGCCCATGGTAATTCTTCACTAGGGATCATCATAGTTCATTTTTGAAAAAAATTTTTATCTTAAACTTCAGAACCTAATTGAAGAAAGAGTTCCAACTGGAGAGCAACTACTAATCTCATCTATTTATACAGAAAACTATACTACTATAAAAGCATCCATAATTCTTTTGTATCTTTGTCCTTCCGTCACTCGTGCTTTATAAATCCTACATCAGACTAATACATGTCTTTTTTAATCCTACCACAGACAGCAGAGCACAGGGGAAACCTCACAATTGACGTACCTACAAAGACATGGTTCCAAACTCAATTAACCTCTAAGCCCCAACCATGGATCATTCTAACTTTGTTTAGCTTCTTCTACCATTTACAGGGGATTTTTCAAACCTCTGCCACTTTCCCCAAAACTTCACCCAACAACCACTCAAAATGACTCTTAGTCTACCTTTATAGACTCCCTTATCAAGAAAATTCATACTAACTCACCCCTCCACGCAGTTTCCTATCTCCTCCCATATGCTTTTTTACAGCCACACCAATCCATGTCCTTCCCTTCGACCTGGGGGAGAAAGGCTTCCATCTGTTCGATGTTGAACTTTCCTTCAGCAATTAACTTCATTCTCTCCTGTCACCTCTGGGACTTGCTCCATCAGTTATCACGTTGCTCTTTATAAATACCAAACATCTGGTTCTCTACAAGCTCCTTCCAATCAGTATGTAAACATACTCCCATACTTTAAAAATAATTTTTATATTAAAAAAAATTCTGTGACCATTTCAGTCCAGAGACAAAGTTTCTGTGCTTACGAGACTAAGAGATAAAGTACGAAGTTCTGATCCCAAACTTATTAGCTGTGTGGCCTTGGTAAGTTATCTCTTTAAAGATCGGTTCTGTATGTGTCCTTTATTTGCACAATAGAGCAATACTAATAATTATGGTATTACATGAGACAATATGTGTAAAACACATAACATAGTGCCTGGCAATAAAAAATGTTTTCAATTTATAATACAATAGCTACTTGTGTTATTTAAAAATGTATAATTTTGCACTGTTTTTTCCCTCCAAAAACACATTACAGGTAAACAATGATCTAGGAAATAGATCATATTAAGCCTGTAGATGGGTGTTTTTATAAGTTAGATAGGGGTTATAATTCAACAATTATGAAGTATATTAGAAAAAATTCCACTTCCAGTAATGGAGAAGTAACATTTGTGAGACTAAATCTACTGTAGATAATAATTATAAATCCTTGAAAAACATTAATAAATAATGCTCTAAAGGCTCGTGAGCATAATAAAAGAGGTAGAAATGAGAGAGGAGCAAACCGTCCTGTTACAAAGGAACCGATAACACTGGGTGAGATTTGCCCTTGCATAGCTTCTCAACTGGGGGCAACTCCCTATCCTGGCAGCAGAAGGTTAAGCACTGGTTATACGGGCTCAAGGAGTCAAAGGGATGGGACTGGGGCTACCACAGTTAACTCTACCAACATCCTTGGTTGATCCTTGAATTACACATTTATAGGCAAACTCCACACAGACTGACAGAAGGTATCTGGATCAATGGCTCAGAGAACTAGGCTAAGACTTCAGTTGTAGCCAACTGCATGGAGACAGAGTTTAGAGCATGAATCTAACCAGGTTAACTGCCTACTAGAACAAAATACAACTCTTCAGGAGATAAGAGAATTCATAATCGGTACCATACCATCCCTGATGTCCAGTATACAGTAAGAAATTATTAGACATGCTACAAAGAAATTAAGAAGAAAAAGTGATCCATAGTCCAGAGAAAGTAGTCAAGAGAAACTGGGCCCAAGATGATCCATATTGGAATTAGCAGACAAGGACCTTAAAGCAGACATTTTCGAAGAAAATATGGTCAATGAGTGAGTAGAGGGGAAATCTTGGCACAGAAATGGAAATATAAGAATCAAATGGAAAATCTAGAACTGAAAAGTATAGCATCTAAAGTGACACAAAATTCACTGAAAGGGCTTAATAGCGGATTTGAGAGAGCAGGAAAAAAAAGGACAATGAATTTGAAAATAAAGCAAAAGAAAGTATCCAATTGGAAAAGCACAGAAAAAAATGATTCAAAAACATGAACAGCATCTCAGTGATCTCTAGGACAGTATATAAAGGAGTATAAATTCCATGTAACTAGAGTTCCAAAAAGAGAAAAAAGAATAGGAAAGAAAAATATCTTAGAAGAAAAAATGGCTCCCAAATTCACAAATTTGATATAAAGACAAACTTACAAATCCAGGAAGCTCAGCAACCTCAATGCAGATAAATATAAAGAGAATAATATCTAGGCACAATGCAGTAAAACTGCTGAAAACAAAGATATGGAATAAGCTTGAAAGCAGACAAAAATGAAAGACACATTACATACAAAGAACCTACAACATAAATGATGGTAATGATAATTATCTCTAAAATATATGAAGCAAAAACTGACAAAAATAAAGGGAGAAATAGACAAATCTATAATAACAATCTTCTCTCATAAGAAAATCTAGATTAAAAAAGTCAGCAAGAATGTAGATCTGAGTAACACTAAAAAAAAAAAAACCACCTGGCTATTGACATTTGTAGAGCAGAACACCCCAAAACAGCAGAAGACATAGTCTTTGTAGATGCACTTGCCGAGCTATTAAGAACTACCAATAGATTTCAAAAGGCTAAAATCTTACAGAATATATTCTCTGACCACAGCAGAATTAAATTATAAATTGTAATAAGGTATTAATAATAAACCCAAATTCAAAAATAAAACAATAGACTTCTAAATAGTAAAAAGGTTTAAGAGGAAAGCACAAAATTAGATTATATTTTGGGCTGAATGAAAATAAAAATACAATACACCAAAATTTGTGGGATTCAGTGAAAGCAGGGCAGCGAAAAGCAGCTGAAGCAGAGGACAGAGAGAAATAGCTTTAAATGCTCACATCAGAAGAGTTGCCTCAAATCAATCCATCCAAGTTTCCCCTTAAAAAGCCAGGAAAAGGTGAGCAAACTAAATCCAAAGTAAGTAGAAGGAAGCAAGTAACAAATCAAAGAAATAGAAAAGACAAATGACAGAGAAATTAACAAAGCCAAAAGTTGTTTCTCATCTAAAAGATTAATAATATTGCTAAACATCTACAAAATCAGATCAAGAAAGAGAGGAAAACAAACATGAATTACAAAAAACAGGAATGAAAGAAGGGACAGCACTATGGAATGAACAAATGTTAAAAGGATATTTTGCCAATAAATTCAACAAATTAAAAAAACCCAAACTCCTCTGAAATACACAACTTTCAGAAATGACATAAAAAGACACAGAAAATTGGAATGGCTTTATATTTTTTAAAGAAATTGAATTTATGATTAAAAACATTTCTCCAAAGAAAATTCCTAGCTTAGAAGGCTTTACTGGTGAATTCTAGCTAAAATTAAAGAAAGAAATAATGCCAAACTTACATACACTTGTAGGAAATAGAGGAGGAAATGTTTCCAATTCATTTCACGAAGCAAGAACTTCCTTCATACAAAAAACAATTTTTAAAAAAATTTACCACACAAAAAAAATCCTTCCTGCACATGGACACAAAACTCCCTAGGAAAGCGCAGGCAAACAAAATCCAGCAATATATAAAAACAGCAATAGAAAGATGACTAATTGAGATTTACTTCTGGGATCCAAGTTGGTTTAATATTTGAAAATCAATTTGTGTAATTCATCATATTAAAAGAGGAGGAAAAACCATGATTATGTCAATAGATGCAGATAAATCATTTCACAAAATTCAAAACCCATTCATGATAAAAACCTTTCAACAAAGTTAGGATGAAACCTCAAATGAGATAAAGAGCATCTATAAAAAGCACAGCTAACATCATACTTCATGGTGAAATATGGAATATTTTCTCACTAAGAAAAAGGAAAGGACAGTGAAGTCTGCTTTCACTACGTCTATTCCACATTGTATTGGAGGTTCTGGTCATTGCAATAATGGTGAAAAAAAGAAGAGAAAGAAAGGCAGGCAGGCAATTTGTAAAGGAAGGAGTAACATGTGCTCTATTTCTAGATAACATGTTCGCTTACCTAGAAAGTCACGTATAATAACTGTAATAACTGCTAGAACTATTTTAAGTAATTTAGCAAGATCACAGGATACAATGTCAAGATAAAAAATTAACTGAATACCTGAATACTAAGAGTAAACATTTGGAAATTTAAAAAACAAAACATGATTTACTATAGTATCAAAAAATACTTAGAAGTAAACCCAACAAAATACATATAAAACCACTACACAAGATGTTGCTAAGAGAAATTAAAAACCTAAATAAATGGAGAACTATACTATAATGATGGTCTGGAAGACAATTTTATTAAGACGTCAATTCTTACAAAATTAATCTACAGATTCAATGAAATTTCAATCCCTGCAAACTTTTGGAGAAACCAACAAACTGCTTTTACTTTCTTTTTTTAATGGAAGCGCAAAGGATCTAGAACAACCAAACAATTTTGATAAAGAAAAACAAAGCTGGAAAACTTACAGTTCCTGCATTAAGGCTTATATTTAACTGAAGTTCCAGTACAGGTAAAACTAATCCATGATTAAAAAGTCCGAATAGTGCTCAGTGGTTGGGGAGGGACTTATTGGTAAGGGACTCCAAGAAACTCTCTGTGGTGACAAAAATATTCTGTATCTTGTTAGGAGTGCAGATTACACAGGTATATGCATTTTCAAATCTCATCAATATGTATACTTAAGATATGTGAATTTCACTTCCTATAAATTTTTCCTTAAAAATCTGTAAACAAATATTGAATATTGGTCTTTTATGGTTGTAGGAATTAGCAATTCTGAAACTACTGTGTGTTCTATGCTTGAATAAACAATAATAACATTGAAGTACAATGGAACCTGGGTTTCTCACTGTTGGAGAAAGGAGTCATAAACAGAGAAAGGACTGGAACATACCCCATGGATTTGGATTAGGATCAGGGATGTCAGAAACAGACAAAATATAGATGTGTGTATATATCAATGTGATAAATATATATAATTTCCTTGTTCTAGATTTGTTTCTATATACCATTTTCCATCAAAAAGGAAACTGCTGCTCCTGGAAGAGATAGCTAATCCCAAGGTTTGGGATGGGTAAAATACAAGATGAGCCTGGAGTATCTTGGTGCCAGAAGGTAAGGAAGTACTCAAAGAATGATGGGAATACATCAAAAGGAGCCACCTTAAAAAGGCGCCAACTGGTCAAATCTGGACAGATAGTGATAGGAAGTTTCTACCTCCTGAGTAGAATTCATGACTCCACACTGATGTAAATGATAAACAAGTCAAATAAAAGACACCATAGCTCAGTGGTTAAGTATGTGGACTCCAAAGGCAGACTGCCTGTGTTCAAACCAGACGCAAAGTTGTTCAAATTCTCTGTGGCCTCATTTTTCTTGTGTTTAAAATGAGGATAATAACAGTACCTATTACATAATATCCTAAGGATCAAATAAGTTAACTCCATAGGGAATGGCATACACTAAGTTAATGCTCTGTGAGCTCCTTGCATCTCAGGGGAGTCCCTTCAGCTCTCTGGATTTAACCGTGTAATCTTGAAACACCTTCCCCCTCCCATCCCCACCAAGAGTCATTGATTCTCTCCTATATTGACTTCTCCTATAAAGTAACTTCTCCTATAAAGTAACTGCATGTTAATATTGACAGTAACAAATCTGTAAGGATTGTTCAGGTCAGATACTAGCAACAAATGTGCACTTATTCAAATCTGAGTGATCTGAGTATTAGTTTGTTCATACACTGTCAGAGCAATGTTTTAAATAACCTTCAGAGAAAAAAATACCTAACGAGCTGCCACTGTGTACAAGGAAGCACACTAGAAACTACTAAGGCTACAAAATTGCATAAACTCCATTTGATTCTAGGGCCTTATAAAATTTTTAAAGGGATGATCAGATTGCAGGACTATATACTAAGTTAAAAGGAAACCACAAGTATATATGAATTACTGAATTCCAGCTGACTTTGTTATATTAATATCATAGTCCAATTTATATCTACTCCTGACCCCTTTCAAGTAGGGGCTGAGGGGAATTTTGCATGGAGCAGTATCACTAAACCCTTTTGCAAAAAGCAGTGGATTGTGTAGAAGAGCTTAGAAGAACTAACTCGGCTTCACGGGTAGTGAGAAAGTGGGTGGTTGCTCCAAGAATAGCATCCAGATTGGGAGCCATGAATGAGGAGGCACCAAACACATGTTTTTACAGAATGAAAGGGAAAACTATGTAGGTGGGAGCATAGCAGCAATGTAAAGGCAATTAGTTCTAATTCAAAGTGGAAAACAGAAAGGAAAGCAATTATGGTCATTTATAAAATGAGAAAACAGAGTACATTATTTGTCACACCACAAAGTACTCTTATGACATCTATGCTCCTTATTGCTTCCCCAAGCCCCCAAATCTTTTAACACTCTTTGCATCCTTGACCTCTTCTCCACCTGGTTACCCCAACCCACCTGCTCAATCCTAGTAAACAAACATATAACAATAACAGATCAAAAGATCTTTTTCACATTTTTTTTTTAATCTCAAAGGGACTGTAGCTACCACTCAGTGATTTGGGCTCTGCAGTTCTCATCTGCCCCTTCTTCTGAATTTAGAGTTTCAAGAGTGGGAAGGCAAAGCCCTGGAAGCAGGGCTTTGACTCATTTCTATTTACATGAATCAGGCAAACTGCCCTCTCCTGAAAATCTCTGCTCATAGCCACAGACCTCAGTCTCCAGACCCCTCTTGATAACTGCTCGGCAATGCTCCTGGAGAATCAAAATGCATTTTGAAATGTAACAATGAATTATACAAAAAAGACTCAAGAATGAGCTAAAATAATCATTCATGTGCAAAATGTTCTAAATACTCTTCCCCAAAATGTTATTAAAGATGATTCTCTACTATGCTATTACTGAGTGAAAGTCTAGAGAGCAAGTTAAACTTAAAATATATTTATATATGTGACAGGGTAATCATTATATAATGAGAGTGCACTGAATACAAATGGCAGAATAAAGTACAATTGCTTATAATATGAAGAAAAAGGCATATGAAATCAAGTAAACAAAACAAATAATTTGTTCTTTTCTAACCCATTTGCCATTTCTTGGGTTGTCTAATACTGGCAATTCCTTCCTATGTTAAGAGAATTCTCCACCTTACGCTTCTCCCCTATAGAAGCTAAACATGTCCAGCGGTTGTTTTCTTGGTCTTCCATGTAGCTTATGCTTGGCCAATCATAAGCACCTGCCTTAGGCTTCAAATAGGAAATGAGTGAGGCAATGAAGAAGGGCCTGGGAAGGCACCACCCAGGACTCAGGAAGCAAAGCAGCGATGGCAGCGTGCTGTCTGGCATCAGTGGGGTGGAGGGGCAAGCTGCAGCATCCACCTCTCATCAGAAGCATCACCTGCAGGCTAGCTGTGTAGACAGCACTTGTGATATTGGCTGGTAAGAGCTGGTCCCCTAGGTTTTGCCAGCCATGCTGAGCCATGTTGTAAGCCAACTTGTATTTCTGCAAGCCAGTCAATAAATGCCCTTTCTGCCTAACTCACTGACCATGGCTTCACCTGCCCCAAACTAAGAATCCTATCTGAGGCATCTATTGCCATGCAACTCACCTAATTATACTGAGCTGTCACCTAGAAGAAATTGTATCTAATACATAAACCTATTTTTAGTGTTTTTACTGGTGAAAATAATTGCTCCCCCTTCTCAATTTCCTAGTTATTACTTTGGCTTCTTACTTTTAAAGACTCTGCTTAAATTAAAAGCTCTCTCCTATTTCTGGGCTAAAAATTATGCCTTTTAAAGATGAATAAAATGTTTGCAAATATTTTCTCCATACTGTTCAGATAAATTGGAATAAAAATTATATTAGAAGATGATGCACAAGATTAAAAACAAAAAACAAATATCATTACACCCTGGGTAACTGGCTCAAAATGGGAAGTAGATTACCGGAGGCAAAGTTCCCCGTGATGATTACTCATTAGCTTATTCAAAGTGGCTTTATAGGCTCAGTCCATTTGCCAAATTGACTCTTGCCCAAATTTCCCTGGCACACAAATTACCAGACAGTTAACCCTCCTATTAGTAGTCTCAGCAGGAATCAACGCATGAATGAGCACGGAGTCTCTTCTCCTGCCCTGAGAGGCCAACCAGAGCAGCGCTCAGGCCAAATGTCTTAGAATTACCAAAGAGATATGCCCAGCGTCAGATAATAAATACTTCAGTTGTAGATAATGGGGCCTTTGCTTTCCCAGACTTTCACTCTGGCAGTGATTTAAAGAACTGGACCCATATAAAATAATGGATTTTTTTTCCCCTTACTGCTTTTAGAGTTCTAAAGCTGTAATTTACTCTATATGCAAGCAAGGGAATGGAAGACATTGGTTAAAATATTTATTTTCAGGGCTAAAGGTAACAGGTAATTCTGTTAAAAAGATGACTTTGGTGTTTCTGCTTTTATCGCCTGATGTGATATTTTCTTTAAAAATTAAGACACAGGGTAAGAGTATGAACTGTAATTCTTCTCATACACTAGGATCTTCTGGAATAGAATATTCTTTAAGAACAAAAGGTAGCACTCCCTGTCAGAGTGACTCTTTACTGAAACTGCACGGCCAATGAATCTGGCCATAAAGGACTCCTGTGTCCCTGTTATACATGGGAGACAGGCCACTGGCTCATTTTATATTAGCCTCTCAGGACTCATAGGACAGAAACAATTTCCTTTCACAACCAGCCAGGTTGGAAATGACCCAGTGATTCAGAAACAAACAGGATGTAAGTTGATTAAAAAAAAAAAAAAAACAGCTAGATAATGAAATCTTTGATTAAACTAGAAATGTTCCTTTTTTCCCCCTAAAAAAGAAATAAGTAAAACGAATGCATGAAGTAAAATTTAGGAAAGTATGCATTTTTTATATACTAAATGAAAACAAAATATTTTCTTGATTTTTGATATTGCAGCATAAAATCCAGCATAAATAATTTATTATGAAATAGCTCATTTGACACGTTAAGAACATAATTGAAACTTAGCCCATCCAAGAAATACAAATGAGTTTTAGTGACATCAGCTGAAATACATTGGCTCTTGCTTATGTGGTTTGTGGGGAGTTTTGAAAACCTCCAGAGACTTCAGTGGTTGTCTGCAGGGCTTTGTAGAGGGTTTGCAAAGTCCACTGTAAAACTGATTTCGCCTCACATCCATGGAAGGCCTTCTATTCTTCCTATTGTACTCAGAGCTTTCGTTTTCTACCATGTAACATACTGAGGAAAATGTATTCAACACCTATACCAGAACCATGGCATTCATATGTTAATGTAAAGATATAATTACAGAGAAAAGACACACATACTAAATGACAATATCATAAATATTTATAGGGTAGTGCATTCAGGTTAATTGTCAACCAAGCATTAAATGTGAGATATCAAGTATTCTCTGAAGGCTGGAAGTGGTGGCTCATGCCTGTAATCCCAGCACTTTGGGAGGCCAAAGCAGGAGTGTCACTTGAAGCCAGGAGTTCAAGACCAGCCTGGGCAACATAGCAAGACCCATCTCTACAAAAATTTTAAAAATTAGCCAGGCATGGTAGTAAATGCCTGTAACACCAGGTACTCAGGAAGCTGAGGTATAGGGATTGCTTGAGGCCAGGTGTTCGGGGGCTGCAGTGAGCTATGATCACACCACGGCACTCTAGCCTGGGTGATGGAGTGAGACCCTGTCTCAAAAAAAAAAAAAACAATTTTCCGAAAAAAATCAAAGAAACATTTTAATTTATGCTTTAATAATGGTATAATGGTGGGAGATAACATATTATAATAGTTTTAATTCTAATCATACTAGACAGGATTAGCCTCTCTGACTTCCTCACTCTCTTTTTTAATAAAAGGAATTAGCAGTCTTGGCAGAATATTGATAGGACAAATTTTAAATTTCTATTTCCTTATGGCTGATTGCAGTAAGTTTTTATCAAGCTCAGTACTTACTCATTGAAGCATGTACTCAAGGGCAGGAAATCTGTGTGTGTCGGTGGGGGATGGAGGAGGGGGAAGCAGCTTGGTTTAAATGAAACACACGTGAGCAAGAGGCTAGATGTCTGCAGCTGACATGGCCATCACATCCCAGAGGTGAGTTTGACACTAACCAGGACTTTCAGATGACACATTGTGAGACTGGGTATACCATGCAAACTTTCATTCTATTCTCCTCATGCTATTTTCCAAAGAAATAATGAAAAACAAAATCATTTCTAATTGCAAAAAAATATTTTAGACAGAGCTGGATAAAATAAGTTGGGGAGGCCATCACATGATCAGAGAGTTTTGGCTGCATTGCCAGATTACCCAGCTGGCAGCCAAGAGTGTCTTATGGAACTACGAAGTCCAAAATCAATATCGATATTTTAAAGAAAGTATCGAAGTAACTATCATGGGAACACAATTTCTCTGTCATACCTCCTTTATGGCTTAATGTTGAGTTACATTTTAAACACTTTAGGTTACATTTTAAAAGGGACACCAGAATCTGCCAACATCTTGCACTTCTAAGTATTTATTGCAATCCTTCCTGGAAATATAATATTTAAGAACAACAACCTCAGAAATGGTTTCTTCATGCGACACTGTGTTATGGGGAAAATAACTGTTTGAAAGCCTCAGTACCTTCTTTTGTCTGCTCTCAGCGGCAGCCAGCTGTGTGGCCATCCTTTCTTGCATTTTTCTGCAGTGGGCCATGACTGCTTCAAGGATGGAGAGGGGGTTGGTACAAACTGGCTTCTTCTCTTTGTCACCGGCACCTGCTTCATAGTCTCTCTGGAGTGCCAAGAATGGGTCATTTAGATTAAATCTCCCGTACCTTTCCTGGATGAATACCTCCTTCCTGCGAGCCTATAACAAAATTAGAGAAATACATTGAAGAAAGAAATGAAAATACACAGATATTTATAAGAAGGGTTTTGTGATTACTTTTCCAAATGGCATTCACAACTGCTGTGAGTGATGGCTTACAAAGTCAGGCAGTGAGATGCGAATGTGACCCCCATTCCCTGACTGGCTGGCATGCCATTCAGTCTGCTTTCAAACTTTCTTCATGAACATTGTCTTTTATATTGCAAATGATGCAAATGTAGTTTTTTTCAATGATGCCATACTCCCCCAAGGATCTAAATTTAAGGTGTAGTCTTTTCTGATTTAAAGTAAAATCAGAAACACTGACAATTAAAATAACTTTTAGCAAAAGTTCAAAACAAAATTATCTCTGTATTAATAGAATTTGTATTTCAAACAATACTTACCAGATTGAATCATAAAAAAATAAATCTCCTATATGTTATCTATAGCCAGAAAATAATAAGGATATTTGCTAAAGAAGAAAATACTTTGTGACATGTTTATATAAAAATAAAGAATCACAATATTCATATTTTACAAAGCTTGACCAACTATAAAAGCCTTCAGAAAATTTTACAAAGTGCAACAATCTCCTCATCATTGAAGGGCACTAAAATGTAGTTCACAGAATCCCTGGAAAGAATGCAACCTAATTATACTTTAAATGTCAGTCCATCAGTGACAAAGTTAATTTCACACCCATGTAATGAGCACCAAATGCAATTTTCTATAATTAACCTACCACGGTCTCTGCATAAAATGGAAAATAGCAGTAGAAATATATTGAAACCTAGCAACATTTTCCTAATTCAGGTCATTTTGGAGTAGCCTCTAGAAAAAAATTGTTCCACGTCACTGCCAGTGGAAAAACCAAATTACAGAAAGTCAAGCTTAATTGTCAAAATGTTAAACATGTTCTCGAAGGAAACATTACACACAGTTCCTCAACTGCATTGAGCAAGCAAACTTTTCCATTTTTAAGCCATTGTCAGCAAGCCAACAACTAGACAAACACAAGTGCTATGACAAATGGGAAAATCTAACATTTCTTTTCCTAGTACCAAATTCGATTAAGAAATAAAATTTACAAAAAGTCCAGCTTCACCATTAAATTTAAGTTAGCTTTCAAAAGATCATTTTAAACTTAAAAGCTAACAAGGTCTATGAGTTAAAAGCATTTGGTGTTTTTAGATTCTTCAAATTCAATTATGTAATCAATATACCGAGTATCACTTGAGAGACGCAATTTCGAAACCAGTTTCATTTTGTTCACGTTTACCTTAATATTTATTCAATGTAATAGTTTTTCCCCTAACTCAGGATGAAAACTTGGATGGCTGCACGGTTTTCCTAACCACTTTAATAAAAATCCCAAGTCCTATAGTTACTTTAAGTCATAAAAACAGTCTTAAATTGGTAATTAGAATATACATCTTCATCCAGTGGGATGGTAGCTTCCCTCTCCTGACAACCTTTTTCAAAACCTTGTCCCCCTCTTTCTAAGCTGTTTTAGTCCCTTCTGGGTTTGAAGG
This sequence comes from Lepilemur ruficaudatus, assembly GCA_963574885.1. NCBI lineage: Eukaryota > Metazoa > Chordata > Mammalia > Primates > Lepilemuridae > Lepilemur > Lepilemur ruficaudatus. The sequence goes on along the minus strand of CAUYRT010038144.1, from coordinate 10,217 downwards.
GACTGGAAATGGATGAAAAGAGGAGGTGACAGGAGCCGGAATGCTCTACTTGCCTGGTTCCATTGGTCAGCTAGCTTTACCGAGTGGGGTGAACGCTTAAAACCTTCTCCTTCCCATGAAGTGCTTGGTGATTTCTTTAGAAGACCACCCTGCCTCACACTGCCGGGGCCCCTTTATCTACAGCTTCCTTGATATAGGCCATAAGCTTAGGACAGGCTTCATAATCTGCATGACCCAGTGCAAAATGAAAATGTGTAGCTCTTTGTTCAAAAATAATTAAGAATTTCAAGATGGCCACAGCGCGGCACTTAACCAGTCATGGAGCCCTGAGTGCAGGACTCTGTAGCTGCACAGGTTACATGAAGCCAGCCCTGCAAACACTCCTTACGTAGCGTCTGGAATCCAGCTTTAGTCGGCCGAGGTCTCATGTTCTCTCCAGACTTTCCTATTGAATAGGACCTGAATCAATCTCATTCCCGTTCTTTGCTGCCTATGGCCCAAACTGGACTTTAGGAAACACTCATGAGAAAAGCTGGAAGTCTGCGCAAGATGACAGCTGCTACTACCTCCCCTCCACTTCCACAGAATGGCTGCCTGTTCAGCCCCACCTCCACCCAGCACACCAAGATCTGCAGGAGAAACCAAATCTATTAAGTCATTCAACAGTCCCTTGAGTCCTTTTTCTCTTGACGTGAGATGATGGGAAAAGCAACCGGATGCAGCAGGACTCAGAGCACAATTTTCTACAGAGAAATGCTCTTTGATAAAAATCTTTCTCTTTAATCTCCAACAACTGCATTCTTTTATACTCTTAATGTAGGTAAGAAGTTTAAAAGTCAAAACTAGGTTTCAAATATTTCTTCTGAAAATCTGTCATTGGTCCTCACTTTAGTATCCAATATTTATCATTATGGGTGAAACTTACATTTTAACAACCCACTGTAATTGCCTGATGTCTACTCACCCATCCAACATGTTTTGTGTATGATGTACGATACTTACAACACAAACTCAAGCCATTTCTTAACACACAGGTTATTCTTAAAGCAGATTGAATTTTTAATAGGTCAAAATTAACTTCTGCATAATACAAGAGGTAAATACATACATCATGGACCCATTTCCTGTTTTGCTCAGATTTTATAGTCTAAAAATATTTAATATCATTTTTTTCACTAGTGTGAAATAGTTTTGTATTTTTGTTGTGTTTGGTTTTATTTTAAAATTATTAGTTGTATCTGACAGTCACCTTGTGACATTAAATGTGTGCAATTTTTTCTTTCTGTTGAAAATGTACAATTATATGCATACAGGATCACTAACATAAAAATGCCAATTAATTTGTTTTACAAATATGGTCCGACACTTACAATGAAGTACAAGATGTGTACATTAGATTCCGCTAGGGGTAGAAATAGTGGCTGTGTATTTCTAGCTAATTAGCCATGCAACTATGTTCCTGACATCTTTTGTTTTCAAAATTAGAAAAATTAAACAGTCTCATTTGTTTTCTAAGACTGCAGTCCCCAACCCCTGGGCCGCCGTGGACCAGTACCGGTCCGAGGCCTATTAGGGACCAGGCTGCAGAGCTCTACTACCCCTTCCCCCTGAAAAATTGTCTTCCATGAAACTTAGGAAAAGGGGGGAGGGCTGCACAGCAGTAGGTGAGCGGTGGGGTGAGTGAATGAAGACTCATCTGTATTTACAGCACCCCACCATGTCCCGTTGAAAAACTGTCTTCCATGAAACTGGTTCCTGGTGCCAAAAAGGTGGGGGACCCACTGGCTAAAACACCTTGTGTTTTATTTCACTTTTTTAAGTCCTTAAATCATTGAAACCTCAGGTAAAAATGAATGTCAAGAATCACATGTACTTCATTAACATTAAACTGACCCCTGAACTCATGTTCATTGTTTTTGGAGATGTCGGGTAATAATTTTATTCTATGACCATGTATTTTTTATATTCTTATCTTACAGTTGGGCTTCTAGAAATAATTCTAAGACTTAAAATATAGGTTTTTTTTTTGTCTACAGCTTTTTATTAGGCTTATAAATAAGAATGCAGTTGCCCATCTTAATTTCATAGTTAAAAGTCACAGATTAAATAAGAATATCAGGAAAAGATGCTATAATATGAACTCCTAGTATACTCATGACATGGAATATGACAAATTGACTAATAACTGATTTTTAAAATTATTTTTATATATTTACTATTAGAATAAAATATATTCATTTTTTTATTGATTCTTACCAGAGAGAAATAGAAAATTATTTTTCTATATCAACATATATTATCCCAAGAGGATAAGTCTTCCCAGATGGAGGAAGAGAGAACATAGTAGATCCAATTAGTCATCTGGGAAGTTTTGGGAACTTGGAAATTTCAAGATCCAACAACCAGGCTTCCTACTACTGGGATGCTGGGCAGTAGCGACACACTGAAATGCCCTCAGGGGCACACAGCCAACGTCAAGGTGTACATTTGGCATGCTGTGTATCAGTGTGTAAGGGTAGACTTTTGGTGAACTAGAGATAATATGCTCTAACAAAGGGCATTCAAGTTTTTAAAAGATTATGACACATTGCCAGTCAAACAAAATAAAACCACACCTAGTTTGTAATCTCTGATTTATGGGAAGAGTCCACTCTGAGCCTTACCAGGCCCTGTCTTCCCCCGTAAACATTTTGCTTAGAATTCCTTTCAAGTGGGGACACTTTCATTTAACTGAGATCCAACCTACCACAGGGCATATAACAGGTGCATAATGAATACTTGTTGAATGGATAAAGGTGGCCCCTAACAAACTTAGGAAAATAGAGTGTGTATCCAAGAGCTTCCTGAAGAAAGAGCTCAGACCACATTTCCCTGCTGGAGGGAAGCAGGGTTTCTTCACCAGGGGACAACCTTCTTAAGAACCTGGAAAGGAAGTCAGGCCAATGTTCGACTCCCCTGACACTGCAGAACTAATTCTGGAGAAAATGATAGCTAAGGATGAGTTCACCCACTACCCAAGACAGAACTGGGAGATGCCAGGAAGGACTCATTAATGCTCCAATCTAAAGCCAGGTGAGAGCAGTTTTGGAAGGACCATGGGGGTAGCAGTTGGTTTTCCATGGCTCACAATTCTTTGTACCAATTATTGTTCTTTGCACCCACAGCTTGAATTGTTTCTAATAGAGGTACTGTGTATACCACAGAATTGTCAGAGTAGCCTTTATAAAATGGAAAGCTCCTTCCTTCGTCTCTTTGCTTAAAGCCTTTCAACACTCAAACACTTAAAGCCTTTCGGCACCCTTCTCCCCCATGCCTTTGTCCATGCTGTGCTAGCTGCTTGGGACTGCTTCCCCTCCTTCACCCACATAGCTCCCCAAGGACCACCAAGCCCTAACTGACACCTTCTCTTCTTTTGCTCGTCTCAAAAGTTTCAGAGTTTAGCTTTTGGATTCAAGGAAGCATCTGCAACAGAATGCATGTCCAAGCTACTTGAAATCCCTTAACTTTACCTACTTTAACAAATGCAATGTTTATTTAACATTCTTATAAAAAGTTTATCTTTCTTAGAACATCTTACTTTGTAACAGGGTACTTATCTTTAATGTACAACATTCCATTTAATAAGGGCAGATCAACAATATAGACGTGCTTTAATATGTAAAGAGACAATGTAACAAAAAGGGCTTGAAACATTTATTATGCTGGGTTTGAGGAGGATTGTCCCTAAAAAAGCAAGAGCTGAATGTGCAGCTAACTTATTGGTTTATGCATCAGAATTACTTGAGAATGAAATGCATTTCAGTGAAATGAGTCATTACGAAGACACAGACTATAATAATAAAAACAGACTTTTAAAGGAACTCTTAAACCTAAATACACTGATGAATACCCTGAAAATAAAACATAATTTCATCAGAAACTGAGGTTTTATCTTGTTGAGAAAGTTACAAGCAAGAAATAAAAACACAGCCATTATTCCTAGAGAATTTGACATATACAACATTCTCACCTTGGCTTTCATTCTATACAATCAATTCAACTAGTTTGGACATGATTAATAAAAGGATACTTGAAATATCCAATTTTTCTCGTAGCACATAATACTCAGAAAAAGAAACTACAACTCACATTGTGAGTCATAATTAAAACATTATAAAACATACCAGCAGTTTTAAAACATACTGACAAACTTGTAACTAAAATAATTTTATCTTATGAAAAGCTGGAATGATTCTACAATAATTAAAAAACACTAATTAAAATAAATTTTATTGGGAACTTTTTATTGCTAAGGGCTTTATATTCATTTTGTCCTAATAATAAACCTGGGAAATAGCCATTTTTTTAATTCAAGTTTTACAGACAAGCAGACTGAGGCTTAGGAAGATTAAGTGACTTGCCCAAGGTCACTTCAATAGGGGCTGGGACTCGATCCAGGCAAGTCTTACTCTAAAGCCTACACTTTCAAGCACTAAAAGATAACATGACTGGAATATTTTGGAACACTAGAAAAGTCTTCAAAAATCAGTATCGTTTATAACACTATTCAAACTAGTACAAAGAAATGAAGCTTAAAAGAAAGACAAAAATATTACAACATTCCCAAGAAGTCAGAATTTTCTATGCGATCCAAATGTACTTCCATCATTACTGACCATATGTCATCATGATTTAACTAGACTTAAACCAGAACATGTCATCTAAGTGTAACATACAATTCAAAAAAAAATAGTGCCCAGATATGCTTTTCCCAAACAACGGATTATCGAAAAATTAAAAAACAACAGCAAAAAAAATAGCATCAATATTGCTTTAACTGCAAGAAGACTGTTGGGGAATTCTGTCCTCAGCTCTAGCCTACTCAACATAACTGTGGCTATCTTGGGTACCAATGATGCAAAAAGCCACAGGGGATGGTGAAATGATGAGTCCAATCTGACAAGATGCACTGTTGCAGGAAGAAATGTGAGTCAGCTCTTGAGTACAAACACAGAAGTGAGTATCAAAACCCCCTGGGGGTGTCAACCCACAGGATACTCAAGGAGTGAACAATGAAACGGAGGCTGTCCCTTCCCCAAACCAGCAACTCAACTCCAGGCTTCATTAATCAACAGAAAAGAGATGTCAGAACTGGACAATACCTGGACTCCTGGGCTCACTCTTGGCTGAAGTAAAGAATGATCAATAGCAAAAGGATCTGAAGAAAAGACTGAAGAGAAAGAGTAGAAAGAACTAGCGATGCTAAAAGAGGAAAAGACTTACAGGGGCGTGATTGTCCTCTTTCAATATCTGAAGGCGTTTTATGTTTAAAGCGGTGTTGATGATTTATTTACATGATTCCCAAGGAATAAAATTACGGCCAATAAAGAATGTTTAAGGGTCTAAACTGTTTTAAAGTACAATGGACTGCACCGGATTGGAGTGAAATCTGTCTCCAGCTGTGTTTTAAGCACATGCTAAAAAAAATGAATAAATAAGTGGTAAAAACGTAATGCCGGGGTCTCAAAAGTCAGGCTCAAAAGACAGTCCTCAGCTTCTAAATGGTTATATCCCTCTGACACCCTGAAAGACTAAGATTCAAAATCAAAAAGGATGGAAAATACATGGAGATTTTTCCCAAACGGCCACCATAAAAAGTTATCTATCCAGCCTGAAATCTCTGTCTTAGTGGTAAGCAGTTAAGGAGACCAAAATTAAATAAAACTAAAATGAAGACCTCTTCTAAGAAGAAAGGAGGAAAAAATCCTACTTGTAAATAAAAGGGAATGGAGGCCAGGTGTGGTGGCTCACGCCTGAAATCCTAGCACGCTGGGAGGCTGAGGCAGGAGGATCACTTGAGGCCAGGAGTTCGATACCAAACTGAGCAAGAGCGAGACCCTTCCTCTACAAAAAATTTAAAAAATTAGCTAAGCATGGTGGTGCATGTCTATAGTCCCAGCTACTAGGGAGGCTGAGGCAGGAGGAGGGCCTAAGCCCAAAAGTTTGAGGTTACAGTGAGCTATGATGTGAGTTTACATGTTTCTTCTCTCTCCCTCCCTCTCTCCTTCACTCTCTCCCTCTCTCTCTCTCACACACACACCCCCCCCAAACAGAGTGGGTGGGTGACTGCAGAGAATGGAATAGCAATATAAAAGTTACACAGTCTTCCCGAGAAGGACAATCACTGCCCCTCAACAATCAGAAAGGTTTAGAAATTCACTAGCCAGGAACAAAAAATAACTTCTGAATTATGACTTAAATGCCAAAAGTATCTGAAGAGCTCATTTCAGTGACTTTGTCTCAGACACTACTTCTATGTGCGAAGACAAACGTGAGCCACAGAACAAAGGAGAATGTCCTGGCTTCATGTGACCTGCTGTGTGACGCCGCAAGTTCTCCCTCCTCCTCCCTCCCTTTCCCCAACCTTTCTGCCCCCCTGCAACGTCCTTCCTGCTCGAGAACATCATAACCTGGCTGTGTGGAGATTGTCACGCCAAAAACATACATAATGCATATTATGTATCATATGTCAAGACTTTGATTTATATGAAGTCTGCAGAGGCTAAAATCTGGAAAGCATACTTCAATAAGCCACCAATTTTCTCTCCAAAATGTAGACCATTCTAACAGAATCCATGAAATGGCTTGGTTTCACAGAAGTCAGAGCCAGAAGTAACCACTTCCCGCTCTGAAATTTCCCACTACGTCATGCTGACCCTGTTTGTCACTCATCTCCTAGCACACATTCACCGGTGCTCACCCCAGCCAGACACGGGAACCCGTGCTCATCTGTAGAAAATAAGATCACCTTTATTCCCTAAGTCAAGGATGGTACACAAGTGCTGCACTGTTCAGCTCCCTTGCCCAGAGTAGACATTTTCAAATTACCAGAGTACTTTAAGCTGAATCCAGGAACCTCAAAATTTGTCTTAATATATCACCCCAGGCAGCTACCACCTATCCATAAGAACCCGAGCACAGCTGAACCAACACGCCATCTCTGCCCTGGGCGTTGAATGGCTACCATCAGCTATAGCTTTACTTCTACTGGACAGTTAAAACCGTGCTTTTACATCTTCATAACTTAAAGAGCTACTAACAGAATACCCTGCCCATAGTAGTTACTTATTTAAGGTTGGGAGAAGTAATGGTTTCTATTACTGGGATTAATCATTCCTTGTGATTATTAATTATTAATATAAATGGATGTTTATATTGAAGAACAAAGTAATTTTAAATTTTATGAAACGGGTACTATGGCTTAACATTAATTTAAAAATCTAAATCACATTTATTCTAATCTATGAGCATACTTGAAATATTCCATGTTTTTATTTAAAGTACAAGTTCACTGAACAACTGTGATAATATTGATAAAAGAAAAAAATCCATAATTCAATCATAACGTATTTACCCTTAAGTTTGCCTTACAGTCTTCAAGGTATTTTTTTCCAATGATATATTTAAAATAGTTATCGAGGACTTAATGTTTCAAGTGGCCTTTCTCATTTAATTTGCTAAGTCTTTCCCATTTCAGTAAGTAATCTACATTAATATGTTTATTAGTATTCCATAAACACATCCTAACATTGAAAAATCTCATCTTTTATCATTTAGTTTGTTTTTCATAGTTCTAACAAACCTATATGTAAAATCTTTCATATGTTAGGGTACATTTATAGAGTGGTATTACTGAAGAGTAAAAATATTTTTATATTTATACTTCCACCAGCAGTATAAGACTATTTTCTCACACATTAGCCTACTTTAGCCATTATCATTTCACCTAATCTTCGCTTATTTGGAAGGCAAAATGATATTCCACTCCACAAAATGATAGTCATTCACTGCTACTTTAGTTTTCATTTTTATTACTAATTAAGTTTAATTTTCACATTTTTATTTCTCATTTAGATTCTAAGATATGTTTTATTGCTTGCTCAGTTTTCCACTGCAATTTTACTTTACCGATTTATGAAGATTATTTACGTGTTACATAAGATGTTAAATCACTGATTGAATATTTTGAACATTTTCCCTAATTTGACATTTGTCTTCAAAACTGTTTCTGGTACTGTCAGGAAAAAGTTTTAGCTCTATCAGTCACTTCCTTTATGCTTATGAAGGCCATCCATGTTTGGAGACCCGATATTCACCTCTATTTTCTTACAGTACATTTCTAATTCTGCACTTTAGTCACAAATCTATCTGAAATTTGTTTTGATACCTGGTTTGAACTACAGTGGATCAACTGTATATTGTGTCAGCACTCCCACCTCAGCTCCAGTCAGTGAAGAATGCATTCCTGACTTAAAATGTCATCATATTAAGTATTTATAACCATTTGGGTCTACTTTCTTATAATTTTGACTTATGTATAATTAAAGGAAATAAGCTGAATATATTTACAGTGCAAAATTTGATCAGTTTTGATATATACACATACTATATACAGACACCTATGACACTATTATCAAGAAAAAGAGCAATTTCATTACCCCTGAAAGTTTCTTCCTGGCAATGTACGTTCCATCTCTCTTACTAGCCCACTATCCCACAATCCCTAGGCAACCACTGATCTACTTAAGGTTGCTATAGATTAGTTTTACATTTTAAGAATTTTTTATAAATAGAATCCTATGCTATGTATAGTATTATTTTTCCAGGCTTTTTTCATTTAATGTAATGATTTTAAGATATATTCACACTGTTGCACTTATTAATAGTCCATTCCTTTTGATTGTTCAGTATTTCATTAAATGAATACCATAGTTTATTTTTCACTTATTGATAGATGTTTTGGGTGTTTCCAGGCATTACACGTTACAAATAAAGCTGCTATGAAGAAACACAGATGAGTGTTTTGTGGATATACATGTATATGTTTTTTCCTCTTGGGTAAATGCCTACTAGTGTACTGGCTTTATCATATATCTAACTTATAAACAAACTGCCAAAATGTCTTCCAAAGTTGTTGTACTATTTTACATCCGCACCAACAGTGTATGAGAGTTCAAATGCTCCACGTCCTTGCCAACACTTGGAATGGTCAGTCTTTAATGAGTGAATAATAGTATCTCACTCTGCTTTAATTTGCATTCCCTGATGACTAATGACATTTAATATCTTTCATGTCCTTTTTGTCATGTGCATATCTTCTTTGCTGAAGTGTATATCCATTATTTAAAATGGAGTGTCTTCTTAAGTTTTAAGTGTTCTTTATATATTCTGGATACAATCCTTTGTCAGATATATGTTATGAACATTTTCTGCAACTCTAAGGATTGTCTTTTCATGTTTTTAACTGTATCTTTTGAAGACAGTATGTTCTTAATTTTGATTAAATCAAATTTAATCATTTTTTACTTTTAAGTTTCATGTTTTTGTGTTCTAAGAAACCTTCACCTAATCAGAAATCTGAAGATTTTCTCCTGTAAGTTTTATGTATTTAGGTTTTACATTCAAGTCCAACCAACCAAGTGGTTGATGTTCACTGTTTCCAAATATAGATCAGTTTTCAATAATTTTTTGAAAAGACTATCTTTTCACCATTGAATCTCTTTGATGCTATTGTTGAAAATCAGCTGACCACATATGTATGACTATTTCTGGATTCTTTATCCCATTCCATTGATGTACATTTCTTTGCTTTATAATAAGTCTTCAAATTAGGAAGGTTAAATCCTCCGAATTTCCTTTTAATAATTGCTTTTGTTATTCCAGGATCTTTGCTTTTACACATAAATTTTAGGATCACATTGTAAATTTTTATTAAAAAGTCTCCTGGAATTTTGATTGGGTTTGGTTGGATAATTCTTCTTTATATTCTCTCAGGAATTTTCTGTTTTCACTGTAGAAGCTTTGTCTTAGATACCTTTTTCTTAGGTTTTTTCCTGGGGATTGTATGTTCTTTGATGCTATTCAAAAGGAATTTTAAAATTTCACTTTCTATTTTTCTAATAGCATATAAGAACATAATTTTAAAATATAAACTAATTTTTAAACATAAAGACTAACTTTTAAATATAAAAATATTTAAATATAAAAATTTTAAAATATTTTGTATTCTGCAAAATGGATAAACTCATTTTTTAGCGTTAGTAGCTGTTTTTAAAGATTCCTAAGATTTTTACACAAGCAATATCATCTGCAAAGGCAACAGTTTTACTTCTTCATGCCTTTTATTTCTTTTTATTCCGATACTGCAGTGACCAGGACTTCCAGCACAATGTTGAACA